>JAPCYS010000426.1:57500-70000 GCA_028641055.1 Alopecurus myosuroides | reverse complement strand
CACAGACTCCTTTTTTCTATATTTTTAGAGAGAGAGAATTGATATATGATCTATTTGAAGCTGCTACCGGTATGCGAATGATGCACAATTACTTTCGCATCGGAGGAGTCGCCGCAGATCTACCTTATGGATGGATCGATAAATGTTTAGATTTCTGTGATTATTTTTTACGAGGAATTATTGAATATCAACAACTTATTACACAGAATCCCATTTTTTTGGAGCGAGTTGAGGGAGTAGGTTTTATTAGTGGAGAAGAAGCAGTAAAGGCTTATCGGGACCGATGTTACGAGCTTCTGGAATACAATGGGATCTTCGTAAAGTAGATCTTTATGAGTCTTACAACCAATTAGATTGGAAAGTCCAATGGCAAAAAGAAGGGGATTCGTTAGCTCGCTATTTAGTACGAATCAGTGAAATGAGGGAATCCATCAAAATAATTCAACAAGCTGTAGAAAGAATTCCTGGAGGACCCTATGAGAATTTAGAAGTTCGACGCTTTAAGAAGGAAAAGAATTCCGAATGGAATGATTTTGAATATAGATTTCTTGGTAAAAAACCTTCACCCAATTTTGAATTGTCAAAGCAAGAGCTTTATGTAAGAGTGGAAGCCCCAAAAGGTGAATTAGGAATTTATCTAGTAGGAGATGATAGCCTTTTCCCCTGGAGATGGAAAATTCGTCCACCGGTTTTATTAATTTACAAATTCTCCCTCAGCTAGTTAAAAAAATGAAATTGGCTGATATCATGACGATATTAGGTAGTATAGATATCATTATGGGGGAAGTTGACCGTTGAAATGATAATAGATAGGGTAGAAATAGAAACTATCAATTCTTTTTCGAAATCGGAATTATTAAAAGAAGTCTCTGGACTCATATCGATTCTACCCATTTTGAGCCTCCTTTTGGGAATCACAATAGAGGTACTCGTAATTGTGTGGTTAGAAAGAGAAATATCTGCATCGATACAACAACGTATTGGTCCTGAATATGCTGGCCCCCTGGGACTGCTTCAAGCTATAGCAGATGGGACTAAGCTACTTTTGAAAGAAGATATCCTACCATCCCGAGGAGATATTCCTTTATTTAGCATTGGACCCTCTATAGCAGTCATATCTATTTTATTAAGTTTTTTAGTTATCCCTTTGGGATATAATTTTGTTTTAGCCGATCTTAGTATTGGTGTTTTTTTATGGATTGCCATTTCCAGTATTGCTCCTATTGGTCTTCTTATGGCAGGATATAGCTCAAATAATAAATATTCTTTTTCAGGCGGTCTACGAGCTGCTGCTCAATCCATTAGTTATGAAATACCATTAACTTTTTGTGTGCTAGCAATATCTCTACGTGTGATTCGTTAAAATAGGATCTTTTTCCTCTAAAATCGATTAACTATTTATCTTCCTCCGTATTCGGGTTGGTAAGTTAAACTAGATAGCTATATGAGTGAAACAAAACAGCTTATAAATTTGTAGTAAAAAGAAAAAATCTCATTTCCTACGTACAAGAAAAAGTTGAAGTAAACATAAGCAGTGTAAACTCTTTATCCCAAGGTTTTTTTTAATTTTTTGAATTAATCATCATATCTTGAAGCGGGCAAGAATAAAGGATTCGCGCTATGGAATTCCATTACTAGAATATTTCTAGTTATTACTAGAACTTATAATCATAAGAAGAATCCATCAAAAGTTAGTGAAGGGTTAGGAACACTAAAGTACATAAAGGATTAGTAATGGGGAATCTAAGACATTAGAGATTTTTCCCCATAAAAGGAATCATAATAAGGACTTGAAATTAGTGGAAATTCTCAAGTAGTACTTTCTTCAGATTCCGATCCAGAGTATGTTCCTATTCACTTGTTAAGGAAATGGCTATAAAGAACGAATTAACCCTTTATCCCTTTTTTTCTTTTAAAATACGCCCTACCCAGGGAAAGAAGAGTAGGACAAAAGATATGGAGTGCAATACAAAAAAATTGGAATTATTTCCTTCCTATATCCATATTCATAGAGAATTCCTCATGAACTAATGCCCAAATCTTTTCATTTATTAATTAAATTCCTATAACAAGTGTTTTATTCCAAGATTAAGTTATTACTATTACTGAACAAAGAAAAAAAAATTATATTATAAAGGATGAGATCAATTCGGAAGCGCTTTTTCTTATTCTAGCAGACGGAATTCCTTTGGTCTAATTTAGGACTTTTCAATATATTTTTTTTTACCTAATTCTATCTACGCCCCGGGGGCTAATAACGAAACGAAAAAGTCCTCTCTTTTTTCTGATCATAGAGAAGCCGTATGAAGCTAAGGTTTCATGTACGGTTTTGGAATAGCGGTGGGAACTGTGATGTTATCATCGACTATGATTATCTAACAGTTCAAGTACAGTTGATATAGTTGAAGCACAGTCTAAATACGGTTTTTTTGGATGGAATATTTGGCGCCAGCCTATAGGTTTTATGGTTTTTCTAATTTCTTCTTTGGCAGAATGTGAAAGATTACCCTTTGATTTACCAGAAGCAGAAGAAGAATTAGTAGCAGGTTATCAAACCGAATATTCGGGTATAAAATATGCTTTATTTTATCTTGTTTCTTACCTAAATTTATTAGTTTCCTCTTTATTTGTAACAGTTCTCTACTTAGGCGGGTGGAATTTATCTATTCCCTATATATCCTTTTTTGATTTTTTCCAAATGAATAACGCAGTTGGAATTTTGGAAATGCCAATAGGTATCTTTATTACATTAACTAAAGCTTATTTGTTTCTCTTCATTTCTATCACAATAAGATGGACTTTACCCAGAATGAGAATGGATCAGTTATTAAATCTTGGATGGAAATTTCTTTTACCTATTTCCCTGGGCAATCTCTTATTAACAACCTCTTCCCAACTTGTTTCACTATAAATAAGATAATACAATAACAGTAAGAATATTTTCAAGACAAAGGCTCTCTCAAACAAGAGAAAGAAACATATCTTTTTCATAGATATTTAGAATGAATATGTTCCCTATGGTAACTGGGTTCATGAGTTATGGTCAACAAACAATACGTGCTACAAGGTACATTGGTCAAAGTTTCATAACTACCTTATCCCACACAAATCGTTTACCTATAACGATTCATTACCCTTACGAAAAATCAATTACACCGGAGCGTTTCCGGGGGCGAATCCACTTTGAATTTGATAAATGTATTGCTTGTGAAGTATGTGTTCGGGTATGTCCGATAGATCTACCCCTGGTAGATTGGAGATTTGAAAAGGATATTAAAAGGAAACAATTGCTTAATTATAGTATTGATTTCGGAGTTTGTATATTTTGTGGCAATTGTGTTGAGTACTGCCCGACAAGCTGTTTATCAATGACTGAAGAATATGAACTTTCTACTTATGATCGTCATGAATTGAATTACAATCAAATTGCTTTAAGTCGGTTACCAATCTCCATAATGGAAGATTACACAATTCAAACAATTAGGAATTCGACTGAAAGTAAAGTAGATGAAGAAAAATCTTCGAATTCAAGAACGATTACTGATTACTAAACTCGTATTTTTTCTTTTTTTCTTTTTGTTATAAAAAAAATCCTTTGCTAACTATAAAGAAAAACTAATAACTACTCCTTATTTTATTTGGAAATTTTTTATTATTTTAAATCAGACTAGATTTTCGTGATATAATAAAATTTATAACTATACAACTTATACACAAAAAAATATCCAAATATGTTTTTCCTTCCTTGAGTCCTTTAGTTTTAGTCAGTTCATGAAAAATTTTATACTATTTAAATTTCTTTTTATCCATAATGGATTTACCTGGACCAATACATGAGATTCTTATGCTATTTGGGGGATTTGTTCTTCTACTAGGGGGTTTAGGAGTAGTATTACTTACCAACCCCATTTATTCTGCCTTTTCGCTGGGATTAGTTCTTGTTTGTATATCTTTATTCTATTTTTTATTAAATTCCTACTTTGTAGCTGTGGCACAACTTCTTATTTATGTGGGAGCCATAAATGTCTTGATCATATTCGCTGTAATGTTCATAAATGGCTCAGAATGGTCTAAGATAAGAATTATTGGACTATTGGAGATGGGTTCACTTCACTCGTTTGTATAACTATTGTTTTTTCACTAATGACTACTATCCCAGATACATCATGGTATGGAATTCTTTGGACTACAAGATCAAACCAAATAGTAGAACAGGGTCTCATAAATAATGTTCAACAAATTGGGATTCATTTAGCAACCGATTTTTATCTTCCGTTTGAACTCATTTCCATAATTCTTCTAGTTTCTTTAATAGGTGCAATTACTATGGCTCGGCAATAAGAAAACTTAGAAGGAGTAAAAATTTATAAGAATTCCAAATCTAAAATAAATAACTAAAGAATCACAATTTTTATTTAGTAAAAACAATCTACCGCCAACAAATACCTTCCTTCTTTTCTCTTTTGTTGTGTAATTGTTCTATTGTAATTAATTGAATCGGTTCAATTCTTGTCCTCATATTGAAATGAATCGAGATTGATAAGGAGTTAATTAATGATGTTTGAGCTTGTACTTTTTTTGAGTGTCTATTTATTTTCGATTGGTATTTATGGATTGATCACAAGCCGAAACATGGTTAGAGCTCTAATATGTCTTGAACTTATACTGAATTCAATTAATCTAAATCTCGTAACATTTTCTGATCTATTGATAGTCGCCAATTAAAAGGAGACATTTTCGCAATTTTTGTGATAGCCCTTGCGGCTGCTGAGGCCGCTATTGGACTATCCATTCTTTCTTCCATCTATCGTAATAGGAAATCAACTCGTATCAATCAATCTAATTTATTGAATAATTAGACTATGGAATAATTGGACTTTTTAATAATTAGACATACAATCCTCTAAACAAAGGCGCACATATAAGAAAATAATATTGAATATAATATGAATAGAAATCTATACTATTTTCTTAGTATTATTTGAGAATATACATTTTCTTTAAGTAGGTTATTGCATAGTATTCTTTTTTCACTTAAAGGAATTTTTGTAATTCATTGATATTGCAATTTAAATATTGCAATAATTTTATATTGAAAAGACGATAGCCGATTTATTGGCTAATTCGAATTCATATGTACAATTATTATAATTCTGATTGTTGAAGTTCAAAATTCAAGTCTCTTGGCTCTTTTCACGCTTTCTCACAAACAGATTAAAAAATAGATTATTATTTTGAAGTTTGGATAAACCATTGCTTCGTCTGGTGTCTACAATACATATGACTCATTTATAGTACTAATTTCATTTTTACCAGATCGAAAAATTTTATGTTGAAAAGAAAAATTTATAGATCCAATGTCACATTCCGTAAAAATTTACGATACATGTATAGGATGCACTCAATGTGTACGAGCTTGTCCAACAGATGTATTAGAAATGATACCCTGGGATGGATGTAAAGCCAAGCAAATTGCTTCCGCGCCGAGAACCGAAGATTGTGTGGGTTGTAAGAGATGCGAATCCGCTTGCCCGACAGATTTTTTAAGTGTCCGCGTTTATTTAGGACCTGAAACAACCCGTAGCATGGCTTTATCTTATTGATACGTTACAAAAAATTTCATTCGAATCGTCTGATTCCTCTTTACCGAAGAAGCCTGTGCTCGAAATAATCGAGCACGGGCTTTACTGGTCAAAACGTATCTTGTCTTTATCACTTTATCATGAGTTATTTTCCTTGGTTAACAATACTTGTTGTTTTGCCGATATTTGCAGGTTCATTAATTTTCTTTTTACCTCATAGGGGAAACAAAATCGTTAGGTGGTATACTATATCTATTTGTTTATTAGAATTCCTTCTAATGACTTATGCATTCTGTTATCATTTCCAACTGGAGGATCCCTTAATCCAATTAAAGGAGGATTATAAATGGATAGATATCTTCGATTTCCACTGGAGATTGGGAATCGATGGACTTTCATTAGGATCTATTTTATTGACAGGATTTATCACTACTTTAGCTACTTTAGCAGCTTGGCCAGTTACCGGAATTCGCGATTATTCTATTTCCTGATGCTCGCAATGTATAGTGGTCAAATAGGATTATTTTCTTCGCGAGACCTTTTACTTTTTTTTATCATGTGGGAATTAGAATTAATTCCAGTTTACTTACTTTTATCCATGTGGGGGGGAAAGAGGCGTCTATATTCAGCTACAAAGTTTATTTTGTATACTGCCGGCGGTTCCATCTTTTTCTTAATCGGAGTTCTGGGTATGGGCTTATATGGTTCCAACGAACCAGGATTAGATTTGGAACGATTAATTAATCAATCATACCCTGCAACCTTGGAAATACTTTTATATTTTGGCTTCCTTATTGCTTATGCTGTCAAATTGCCAATTATACCCCTACATACGTGGTTACCAGATACCCATGGGGAGCGCATTATAGTACATGTATGCTTTTAGCGGGAATCTTATTAAAGATGGGAGCATATGGATTGATTCGGATCAACATGGAATTGTTACCTCATGCTCATTATTTATTTTCGCCCTGGTTAGTAATAATAGGAGCGATCCAAATAATCTATGCAGCTTCAACTTCTCTTGGTCAACGAAATTTCAAAAAAAGAATAGCCTATTCCTCTGTATCTCACATGGGTTTCATAATTATAGGAATTGGTTCCATAACCAACATTGGACTCAATGGAGCTATTTTACAAATATTATCCCATGGATTTATTGGTGCTACACTTTTTTTCTTGGCAGGAACGGCTTCTGATAGAATGCGTCTTGTTTATCTCGAAGAACTGGGGGGAATATCTATCCCAATGCCAAAAATTTTTACTATGTTTAGTAGCTTTTCAATGGCTTCTCTTGCCTTACCAGGAATGAGTGGTTTTGTCGCAGAATTAGTAGTCTTTTTTGGCCTAATTACTAGCCCAAAATTTCTGTTAATGCCAAAAATTTTAATTACTTTTTTAATGGCAATAGGAATGATATTAACTCCTATTTATTTATTATCCATGTTACGACAGATGTTCTATGGATACAAGCTATTTAATGTTCCAAACGCAAATTTTGTGGATTCTGGGCCACGAGAACTCTTTATTTTAATCTGTATCTTTTTACCAGTAATAGGAATTGGTATTTATCCAGATTTTGTTCTCTCCCTATCCGTTGACAGGGTAGAGGCTCTCTTATCCAATTATTATCCTAAATAGGTTTTTTTACTAGTCCGCTCTATTAATGCAGAAGTATAATTAGATCTATCTTGAATTTTTGAGAACCCTTTGAGAAGGCGTTCAAGGGGTTCTCAAATAAAACAAAAAAGTAAAAACGTTCATTTCATGAACGTTTTATTTTATGTAATCATTTAGGTGTTAATATAAATGAACCATAACTATGTAAACCTATTCCTAATAGATTGATACCAAAATAGCAGATCCAAATTATAAGAAATCCTATTGAAGCTACAAGTGCAGAATTTGTACCCTTCCAATTTGGATTTGTTCTACTATGTAAATAAATTGCAAATATGGTCCAAGTAATAAATGCCCAAGTTTCTTTAGGATCCCAATTCCAATAGGATCCCCACGCCTCATTAGCCCATACTGCTCCACAAAGAATACCTATGGTTAAAAGGGTAAATCCTAGACTAATGACACGATAACTCCAAGAATCCAAACGTTCCATTAATTGATATTTGTAATAATTTGGGAATGCAGGAACAGAGGTGCTTTTTAAAGCACTTCTTTTTGCATAGAAATCACTAAAGAAATTAGAAAATAAATGTAAATTTTTTCGAAATCTAATGATTAGAATAGCGGCAGATAATAAGGATCCGCACAAAAGAGTTGCATAGCTTAGTAACATCATACTGACATGCATCATTAACCACTGAGATTGGAGAGCAGGTACTAGTATTGTGGATTGATGCATTTCAGTTAAAAGACCCGATGTGGCAAAGCCTTGCGTTAAAATAGTACTTGGTGTAGTTATTGTGCTTAAATCATTTTTAGAGTTCTGTATCTTAGGAATGGTATGAAGAATATACAGAGCCCATGAAAGGAAGATCAACGACTCATATAAATTACTTAATGGAAAATGTCCCGAAGAAGCCCAGCGAGAAACTAGGAATCCTGTTATAGAGAAAAAAGTAACTATCATTCCTTTTTCTGACGAGTCACGTATTCCCCCAAGCCCACGAACTAATAAGGTTATCAAATGAATTGTAATCACAATGGAAATGGTTGAGAAGGAGATATGAGTTAATATATGTTCTAAAGTTGCAAATAGCATAAGGGGAAGGTCCCATTACAAAATTGTAAATTTCGAATTGAATCCATTTTCTAATCTATTGTATTCTTTTTCGAGAATGCCGCCACTCGGATTCGAACCGAGATGCTTGAGCACTGCTTCCTAAGAGCAGCGTGTCTACCAATTTCACCATGGCGGCTAACTTAAAATAATAGGTAACTTAAAAGAATAATAGCTATTATCTCGCGAATCGTCGAGATTGGGAAAGTCCATAAAATTTAGGAACATTAGAGTCTTCATTAAAATAGACTTCGTTTATTTAGTAGTATCGTCGCGATTCTTTTTACAATAAACTCTTGATTTGCCTAATGGAAATACTGCTTGAAAGAGTTGTAATTCTTCTTTTTTAAGTTGCAATATAGAACTTCTTTATTTTTTTTTTTCAAATTTAGTTTCTCCTTTAAATTTGAAAAATTATTTCAATAAAATAGAGAAAATCCAAAAGGGTTTGTTTCTATTTAATGATGAAGTTTAAATGGATAAATAGAAAAGGCTTTTTGGATTTTTTAAAAATTTATAGTTATAGAATGAAAGTCTTATAGTATAGAATGAAAGTCTTTATGCTCTTATTAATAGGATTTACTAACCTTAAACCACTGATTTTGGAGAAAATAGATGGAAGTGGTAAGTCCTATTGCAAGAATACTCCACTTTTCATAAAGAATACTCCACTTTTCATAATAGAATTCTCATAATAAAATATGAGAATTCTATTATGAAAAGTTCATTGATCATTGATAGAAAAAGAATACTTAGCACACAGTAAGTATACCAATAGCTTTTATTCCATATAGCAGATATTAGAGGGGTTTGTTCTAAGAATATTGTGTTGAGTAATTCGACACAGAAAAGTACATTAATTAATTAATCTAAATTATTCATATTAAATAATTGGAATTATTTTTTTATAGGTCAATTTATTTTTTTATAGGTCAATTTACATTATTCCAAAACCTTATAATTTGTTTGTTTGTTGCCCAGAAAAACCCTTTGGTTTTGGATGCTCATTGCCACTGAAAAATGATTTTGATTTTGCTAAAGAATAAGCGTGTACTATGGAAAAATAAGTCTTTTTCTTCCAAATATTTTTACGAATACGCTTTTTTGACATTGAAGTACGTTTTTTTGGAACTGCCATTCAAAAAGGAAATTACTTTTTTCTAGTTATATGTGAAAGACATCTATTGCCGCAAATAAATCCTTCTTTCTTCTTTTTCTTGGTATTTATACTTAGATATTGAAAGATACTGAAATTCTGAGTTATTTTTTACTTAAATTCTTGTCTAATCCGGATAAGACAAGAATTTAAATTTTTTTCCGTATATATTTTAAACTTTCGTTTTAATAATATAGAATATATAGAAAGGTTTCCCGTTTAAATCTATTTATAGATATTTATATATCAAGTATACTCCATATATAGATATATGGTACGGAAGCCTATCCCCTATATAAAATAAAACGGGTGAATAAAAAGAAGGTAAAATTCAAATAGTTAATTAAGTTCAGAATGGTATTCCATAATTGAATTCCAATAAAAAAAAATACGGAGTCTCTTAAACAAGGCATTCTAAAACTTAGGTAATTATAGTCATTAGGATTTCAGTTCTATATTGAAGTAATGACTATTTTATAATTTTTTATAAACATGGGTTTTATTTTTATTGGAATTCAATTAATCAGTTACGAAACAAGAGAGCTGCTTCATATTTGTTTTAAAGAGATATAAAAATTAATAGAAAGTAAAAAAATGTAACCTTTTTTTTTTAATATCCTTATTTAGGTAATAACTAGGTAACGAAGTTATTTGATTAACTTTATTTAATTTAACCAATTAAACCCAATCTTCATTTTTGCTTATCTCATTGAGATAAGCAAAAATGAAGAATTCCTTTATTTTTTTTTATTCTTTTTATTTGTTCCTTCAGAAAGAGATAAGAATTGGTTTGGTGAATCGGAAACAATTTTATTTTATAGAAAAATTAAAGTAAAAATTTAAATTTCTTTTCTTATGGAACATACATATCAATATGCATGGGTAATCCCTCTTCTCCCACTTCCAGTTATTATGTCAATGGGGTTTGGCCTTTTTTTTATTCCGACAGCAACAAAAAATCTTCGTCGCATATGGGCTTTTCCTAGTGTTTTATTCTTAAGTATAGCTATGGTATTCTCAATTCAACTGTCTATTCAACAAATAAATGGAAGTTCTATCTATCAATATCTATGGTCTTGGACCGTCAATAATGATTTTTCCTTAGAATTTGGGTACTTGATTGACCCGCTTACTTCTATTATGTTAATACTAATTACTACTGTGGGAATTCTTGTTCTTATTTATAGTGACGGTTATATGTCTCACGATGAAGGATATTTGAGATTTTTTGTTTATATAAGTTTTTTCACTACTTCTATGTTGGGATTGGTTACTAGCTCCAATTTGATACAAATTTATTTTTTTTGGGAACTTGTGGGAATGTGTTCCTATTTATTGATAGGCTTTTGGTTTACACGACCAATCGCAGCGAGTGCTTGTCAAAAAGCTTTTGTAACTAATCGTGTAGGGGATTTTGGTTTATTATTAGGAATTTTAGGTTTTTTTTGGATAACAGGTAGTTTAGAGTTTAGGGATTTGTTCAAAATCGCTAATAACTGGATTCCTAATAATGGAATTAACTCTTTACTTACTACTTTATGTGCTTTTTTATTATTCCTTGGTGCAGTTGCGAAATCCGCACAATTCCCTCTTCACGTATGGTTACCCGATGCTATGGAAGGGCCCACCCCCATTTCGGCTCTTATACACGCAGCAACTATGGTTGCTGCGGGGATTTTTCTTCTAGCTCGGCTTTTTCCTCTTTTCATATCTCTACCTTTGATAATGACTTTAATTTCTTTAGTAGGTACAATAACACTCTTCTTAGGAGCTACTTTAGCTCTTGCTCAGAGAGATATTAAAAGAAGCTTAGCCTATTCTACAATGTCTCAATTGGGTTATATGATGTTAGCTCTAGGTATCGGTTCTTATCAAGCTGCTTTATTTCATTTGATCACTCATGCTTATTCCAAAGCTTTATTGTTCTTGGGATCCGGATCCGTTATTCATTCAATGGAACCTCTTGTTGGATATTCCCCAGATAAAAGTCAGAATATGGTTCTTATGGGCGGTTTAAGAAAATACATTCCAATTACAAGAACTACTTTTTTATGGGGTACACTTTCTCTTTGTGGTATTCCACCTCTTGCTTGCTTTTGGTCCAAAGATGAGATTCTTAGTAATAGTTGGTTGTACTCGCCCTTTTTTGGAATAATAGCCTCCTTTACTGCAGGATTAACTGCCTTTTATATGTTTCGGATATATTTACTTACATTTGATGGCTATTTGCGCGTTCATTTTCAAAATTATAGTACCACTAAAGAGGGTTCCTTGTATTCAATATCCTTATGGGGAAAAAAGATATCCAAAGGAGTTAATAGGGATTTTGTTTTATCAACAACAAAGAGTGGAGTTTCTTTTTTTTCACAAAATATACCCAAAATTCAAGGTAATACAAGAAATAGGATAGGATGCTTTAGTACATCCTTTGGAGCTAAAAACACTTTTGCCTATCCGCATGAAACGGGAAATACTATGTTATTTCCTCTTCTTATATTACTCCTTTTTACTTTATTCATTGGATTTATAGGAATCTCTTTTGATAATGGAACAATGGAGAATGGGATAGCGGAGTTAACCCTATTATCAAAGTGGTTAACTCCCTCAATAAACTTTACTCAGGAAAGTTCTAATTCTTCTATAAATTCATATGAATTTATTACTAATGCTATTTCTTCTGTAAGTCTCGCTATCGTTGGTTTATTCATAGCATATATCTTATATGGATCCGCTTATTCTTTTTTTCAGAATTTGGATTTAATAAATTCCTTTTACAAGGAAAGTCCGAAAAAGTACTTTTTCGATCAAGTAAAAAAAAAGATATACAGTTGGTCATATAATCGTGGTTATATAGATATTTTCTATACTAGGGTCTTTACTCTCGGTATAAGAGGATTAACCGAACTAACGGAGTTTTTCGATAAGGGTATCATTGATGGAATTACTAATGGGGTAGGTCTTCTTAGTTTTTGTATAGGAGAAGAAATTAAATATGTAGGAGGAGGGCGAATCTCATCTTATTTAT
>JAPCYS010000426.1:37500-40000 GCA_028641055.1 Alopecurus myosuroides | reverse complement strand
GTACTATCGGATCGGGTGAATTAGAGAATAGACAGAGGTCCGTTGGCATTTCAGCCTTTCTTCTCCTTTCAGGGCCTATCCGAAAGAGAATCCAGTACCTCTTGGTCCTGAATATCAGAATAGGACGAACGAACCGGACCCCGCGGATATCTTTGCTTCGGAACAAAACAAACCCTGCAATCAAATAGATTGTCCCAAGGGCGCCATATTCTAGGAGCCCAAGTTATGCTATTGAAAATTAGTTCCTCTAGCAGTTCCGGTTTGAGGATTCCGTTCCCTTTTTCAAACTCCACTTCTTTTCATATAGCAATCCCTGATCAAAGAGAGAACAATATCCATTTCAAAACATTTCTAACGGATTCCTTGGTTCGGACCGACGGAGTAATGGCACTCGATTATTATCAACCTGACTGCAATCTTTTTCTGTCGGTAAGGATTGCACCAGAGCACCTTCTACTTCTAATAGGCCATGAACTATAGATATAGATAGAGTATAAGTCTATTTTGTACAAGAGCCCCTCCTATCTGATAGAAAAGGGTCCCATGATCCCGAGCCGATCTTACCTTGGCTCGCAAACCCCAAGTTTGTCTATGAAGAGCTAATCTAATTGTATTTTTTTCTATAATGGATTTCTTATGTGGAATACTAATGGATAGGGCCTCGTTGCTAAGTGCTACAAGATCTAGTGCACTGGAACTCGTGGTTATGGACCCGAATCCTTTAGTATGGAACATTGTCTTTTCCAAGTAAAAACCCCTAGTATATAAAAGAATGAAAAGGTGCTTTCGTTCTTGTGGAATAAGAAGCCCTCGTACCTTAATGAAAGGAAAATCGTAATTTTTCGTTAGGTATTTGACCAAATAGGATCGTCCAGTTCCTATAACCTATCACAAAAATACCCGATAGGGCTAAGCGGAACGAAAAGGGTTTTCCATGAGTAAGTGATTGTCTGATAATGAGCAAGGAATATAGGTCTTTCTGCTAAAGGGGATCTATTTATTAAACTCATAATTCATTAGATCCTTGTTATCAATGCCAACTAGGTATCATAAGTAAATGGATCCCGGTTGTTCAATCCTTTGATACCCAAGGTCATTCTTTGCTAAAGAGAAATGATCACTATGAGTCAGACTCAATAGAATTGGATCCATTCCAAATAGCGAGAATTAGGATTCTTGATCCCTCTCAATCTCTCTTTCAATTCGAGGATCCAGAGAGGTGTTTTCATAGTCATCTCCGAATATTTTCGATTTCATTTTTCTATGATATGTCTTTCTATATGAAAATTGGTTATTTACGATGTACGATGATCCCTGTTAAGCATCCATGGCTGAATGGTTAAAGCGCCCAACTCATAATTGGTAAATTTGCGGGTTCAATTCCTGCTGGATGCACGCGAACGGGAACGTTCCATAAGTCTATTGGAACTGGTTCTCTATCCATGGAATCTCATCCATCATCCATACATAACGAATTGGTATGGTATATTCATACCATAACATAAGAACAATAAGAACTCGAATTCTTATCGATACTGGAACTCAGAGCATAGGAGGGAAAGTCGATTTATGGATGGAATCAAATACGCAGTATTTACAGAAAAAAGTCTTCGTTTATTGGGAAAGAATCAATATACTTTTAATGTCGAATCGGGATTCACTAAGACAGAAATAAAGCATTGGGTCGAACTCTTCTTTGGTGTTAAGGTAGTAGCTGTGAATAGCCATCGACTACCTGGAAAGGGTAGAAGAATAGGACCTATTCTGGGACATACAATGCATTACAGACGTATGATCATTACCCTTCAACCGGGTTATTCTATTCCACTTCTAGATAGAGAAAAAAACTAAAGGAGAATACTTAATAATACGGCGAAACATTTATACAAAACACCTATCCCGAGCACACGCAAGGGAACCGTAGACAGGCAAGTGAAATCCAATCCACGAAATAATTTGATCCATGGACGGCACCGTTGTGGTAAAGGTCGTAATTCCAGAGGAATCATTACCGCAAGGCATAGAGGGGGAGGTCATAAGCGCCTATACCGTAAAATAGATTTTAGACGGAATCAAAAAGACATATCTGGTAGAATCGTAACCATAGAATACGACCCTAATCGAAATGCATACATTTGTCTCATACACTATGGGGATGGTGAGAAGAGATATATTTTACATCCCAGAGGGGCTATAATTGGAGATACTATTGTTTCTGGTACAAAAGTTCCTATATCAATGGGAAATGCCCTACCTTTGAGTGCGGTTTGAACTATTGATTTACGTAATTGGAAGTAACCAATTAGGTTTACGACGAAACCTAGAAATCGATCACTGATCCAATTTGACTACCTCTACGGGATAGACCTCAACAGAAAACTGTTGAGTAACGGCAGCAAGTGATTGAGTTCAGTAGTTCCTCATAGAAAATTATTGACTCTAGAGATATGGTAATATGGAGAAGACAAAATTGTTTGAAGCACGCACAGAACCGGAAGCG
>JAPCYS010000426.1:0-15000 GCA_028641055.1 Alopecurus myosuroides | reverse complement strand
GAATAATGAATTAAGGAAGAAAGGATATGAGTCTACCACTTACAAGAAAAGATCTCATGATAGTCAATATGGGCCCTCAACACCCATCAATGCATGGTGTTCTTCGACTGATCGTTACTCTCGATGGTGAAGATGTTATTGATTGTGAACCCATATTAGGCTATTTACACAGAGGAATGGAAAAAATCGCGGAAAACCGAACTATTATACAATACTTACCTTATGTAACACGATGGGATTATTTAGCTACTATGTTTACGGAAGCAATAACAGTAAATGCACCAGAATTCTTAGAGAATATTAAAATACCCCAAAGAGCCAGCTATATTAGGGTAATTATGTTAGAGTTGAGCCGTATAGCTTCTCACTTGTTATGGCTTGGGCCTTTTATGGCGGATCTCGGGGCACAGACTCCTTTTTTCTATATTTTAGAGAGAGAGAATTGATATATGATCTATTTGAAGCTGCTACCGGTATGCGAATGATGCACAATTACTTTCGCATCGGAGGAGTCGCCGCAGATCTACCTTATGGATGGATCGATAAATGTTTAGATTTCTGTGATTATTTTTTACGAGGAATTATTGAATATCAACAACTTATTACACAGAATCCCATTTTTTTGGAGCGAGTTGAGGGAGTAGGTTTTATTAGTGGAGAAGAAGCAGTAAATTGGGGCTTATCGGGACCGATGTTACGAGCTTCTGGAATACAATGGGATCTTCGTAAAGTAGATCTTTATGAGTCTTACAACCAATTAGATTGGAAAGTCCAATGGCAAAAAGAAGGGGATTCGTTAGCTCGCTATTTAGTACGAATCAGTGAAATGAGGGAATCCATCAAAATAATTCAACAAGCTGTAGAAAGAATTCCTGGAGGACCCTATGAGAATTTAGAAGTTCGACGCTTTAAGAAGGAAAAGAATTCCGAATGGAATGATTTTGAATATAGATTTCTTGGTAAAAAACCTTCACCCAATTTTGAATTGTCAAAGCAAGAGCTTTATGTAAGAGTGGAAGCCCCAAAAGGTGAATTAGGAATTTATCTAGTAGGAGATGATAGCCTTTTCCCCTGGAGATGGAAAATTCGTCCACCCGGTTTTATTAATTTACAAATTCTCCCTCAGCTAGTTAAAAAAATGAAATTGGCTGATATCATGACGATATTAGGTAGTATAGATATCATTATGGGGAAGTTGACCGTTGAAATGATAATAGATAGGGTAGAAATAGAAACTATCAATTCTTTTTCGAAATCGGAATTATTAAAAGAAGTCTCTGGACTCATATCGATTCTACCCATTTTGAGCCTCCTTTTGGGAATCACAATAGAGGTACTCGTAATTGTGTGGTTAGAAAGAGAAATATCTGCATCGATACAACAACGTATTGGTCCTGAATATGCTGGCCCCCTGGGACTGCTTCAAGCTATAGCAGATGGGACTAAGCTACTTTTGAAAGAAGATATCCTACCATCCCGAGGAGATATTCCTTTATTTAGCATTGGACCCTCTATAGCAGTCATATCTATTTTATTAAGTTTTTTAGTTATCCCTTTGGGATATAATTTTGTTTTAGCCGATCTTAGTATTGGTGTTTTTTTATGGATTGCCATTTCCAGTATTGCTCCTATTGGTCTTCTTATGGCAGGATATAGCTCAAATAATAAATATTCTTTTTCAGGCGGTCTACGAGCTGCTGCTCAATCCATTAGTTATGAAATACCATTAACTTTTGTGTGCTAGCAATATCTCTACGTGTGATTCGTTAAAATAGGATCTTTTTCCTCTAAAATCGATTAACTATTTATCTTCCTCCGTATTCGGGTTGGTAAGTTAAACTAGATAGCTATATGAGTGAAACAAAACAGCTTATAAATTTGTAGTAAAAAGAAAAAATCTCATTTCCTACGTACAAGAAAAAGTTGAAGTAAACATAAGCAGTGTAAACTCTTTATCCCAAGGTTTTTTTTAATTTTTTGAATTAATCATCATATCTTGAAGCGGGCAAGAATAAAGGATTCGCGCTATGGAATTCCATTACTAGAATATTTCTAGTTATTACTAGAACTTATAATCATAAGAAGAATCCATCAAAAGTTAGTGAAGGGTTAGGAACACTAAAGTACATAAAGGATTAGTAATGGGGAATCTAAGACATTAGAGATTTTTCCCCATAAAAGGAATCATAATAAGGACTTGAAATTAGTGGAAATTCTCAAGTAGTACTTTCTTCAGATTCCGATCCAGAGTATGTTCCTATTCACTTGTTAAGGAAATGGCTATAAAGAACGAATTAACCCTTTATCCCTTTTTTTCTTTTAAAATACGCCCTACCCAGGGAAAGAAGAGTAGGACAAAAGATATGGAGTGCAATACAAAAAAATTGGAATTATTTCCTTCCTATATCCATATTCATAGAGAATTCCTCATGAACTAATGCCCAAATCTTTTCATTTATTAATTAAATTCCTATAACAAGTGTTTTATTCCAAGATTAAGTTATTACTATTACTGAACAAAGAAAAAAAATTATATTATAAAGGATGAGATCAATTCGGAAGCGCTTTTTCTTATTCTAGCAGACGGAATTCCTTTGGTCTAATTTAGGACTTTTCAATATATTTTTTTTTACCTAATTCTATCTACGCCCCGGGGGCTAATAACGAAACGAAAAAGTCCTCTCTTTTTTCTGATCATAGAGAAGCCGTATGAAGCTAAGGTTTCATGTACGGTTTTGGAATAGCGGTGGGAACTGTGATGTTATCATCGACTATGATTATCTAACAGTTCAAGTACAGTTGATATAGTTGAAGCACAGTCTAAATACGGTTTTTTTGGATGGAATATTTGGCGCCAGCCTATAGGTTTTATGGTTTTTCTAATTTCTTCTTTGGCAGAATGTGAAAGATTACCCTTTGATTTACCAGAAGCAGAAGAAGAATTAGTAGCAGGTTATCAAACCGAATATTCGGGTATAAAATATGCTTTATTTTATCTTGTTTCTTACCTAAATTTATTAGTTTCCTCTTTATTTGTAACAGTTCTCTACTTAGGCGGGTGGAATTTATCTATTCCCTATATATCCTTTTTTGATTTTTTCCAAATGAATAACGCAGTTGGAATTTTGGAAATGCCAATAGGTATCTTTATTACATTAACTAAAGCTTATTTGTTTCTCTTCATTTCTATCACAATAAGATGGACTTTACCCAGAATGAGAATGGATCAGTTATTAAATCTTGGATGGAAATTTCTTTTACCTATTTCCCTGGGCAATCTCTTATTAACAACCTCTTCCCAACTTGTTTCACTATAAATAAGATAATACAATAACAGTAAGAATATTTTCAAGACAAAGGCTCTCTCAAACAAGAGAAAGAAACATATCTTTTTCATAGATATTTAGAATGAATATGTTCCCTATGGTAACTGGGTTCATGAGTTATGGTCAACAAACAATACGTGCTACAAGGTACATTGGTCAAAGTTTCATAACTACCTTATCCCACACAAATCGTTTACCTATAACGATTCATTACCCTTACGAAAAATCAATTACACCGGAGCGTTTCCGGGGGCGAATCCACTTTGAATTTGATAAATGTATTGCTTGTGAAGTATGTGTTCGGGTATGTCCGATAGATCTACCCCTGGTAGATTGGAGATTTGAAAAGGATATTAAAAGGAAACAATTGCTTAATTATAGTATTGATTTCGGAGTTTGTATATTTTGTGGCAATTGTGTTGAGTACTGCCCGACAAGCTGTTTATCAATGACTGAAGAATATGAACTTTCTACTTATGATCGTCATGAATTGAATTACAATCAAATTGCTTTAAGTCGGTTACCAATCTCCATAATGGAAGATTACACAATTCAAACAATTAGGAATTCGACTGAAAGTAAAGTAGATGAAGAAAAATCTTCGAATTCAAGAACGATTACTGATTACTAAACTCGTATTTTTTCTTTTTTTCTTTTGTTATAAAAAAAAATCCTTTGCTAACTATAAAGAAAAACTAATAACTACTCCTTATTTTATTTGGAAATTTTTTATTATTTTAAATCAGACTAGATTTTCGTGATATAATAAAATTTATAACTATACAACTTATACACAAAAAAATATCCAAATATGTTTTTCCTTCCTTGAGTCCTTTAGTTTTAGTCAGTTCATGAAAAATTTTATACTATTTAAATTTCTTTTTATCCATAATGGATTTACCTGGACCAATACATGAGATTCTTATGCTATTTGGGGGATTTGTTCTTCTACTAGGGGGTTTAGGAGTAGTATTACTTACCAACCCCATTTATTCTGCCTTTTCGCTGGGATTAGTTCTTGTTTGTATATCTTTATTCTATTTTTTATTAAATTCCTACTTTGTAGCTGTGGCACAACTTCTTATTTATGTGGGAGCCATAAATGTCTTGATCATATTCGCTGTAATGTTCATAAATGGCTCAGAATGGTCTAAAGATAAGAATTATTGGACTATTGGAGATGGGTTCACTTCACTCGTTTGTATAACTATTGTTTTTTCACTAATGACTACTATCCCAGATACATCATGGTATGGAATTCTTTGGACTACAAGATCAAACCAAATAGTAGAACAGGGTCTCATAAATAATGTTCAACAAATTGGGATTCATTTAGCAACCGATTTTTATCTTCCGTTTGAACTCATTTCCATAATTCTTCTAGTTTCTTTAATAGGTGCAATTACTATGGCTCGGCAATAAGAAAACTTAGAAGGAGTAAAAATTATAAGAATTCCAAATCTAAAATAAATAACTAAAGAATCACAATTTTTATTTAGTAAAAACAATCTACCGCCAACAAATACCTTCCTTCTTTTCTCTTTTGTTGTGTAATTGTTCTATTGTAATTAATTGAATCGGTTCAATTCTTGTCCTCATATTGAAATGAATCGAGATTGATAAGGAGTTAATTAATGATGTTTGAGCTTGTACTTTTTTTGAGTGTCTATTTATTTTCGATTGGTATTTATGGATTGATCACAAGCCGAAACATGGTTAGAGCTCTAATATGTCTTGAACTTATACTGAATTCAATTAATCTAAATCTCGTAACATTTTCTGATCTATTTGATAGTCGCCAATTAAAAGGAGACATTTTCGCAATTTTTGTGATAGCCCTTGCGGCTGCTGAGGCCGCTATTGGACTATCCATTCTTTCTTCCATCTATCGTAATAGGAAATCAACTCGTATCAATCAATCTAATTTATTGAATAATTAGACTATGGAATAATTGGACTTTTTAATAATTAGACATACAATCCTCTAAACAAAGGCGCACATATAAGAAAATAATATTGAATATAATATGAATAGAAATCTATACTATTTTCTTAGTATTATTTGAGAATATACATTTTCTTTAAGTAGGTTATTGCATAGTATTCTTTTTTCACTTAAAGGAATTTTTGTAATTCATTGATATTGCAATTTAAATATTGCAATAATTTATATTGAAAAGACGATAGCCGATTTATTGGCTAATTCGAATTCATATGTACAATTATTATAATTCTGATTGTTGAAGTTCAAAATTCAAGTCTCTTGGCTCTTTTCACGCTTTCTCACAAACAGATTAAAAAATAGATTATTATTTTTGAAGTTTGGATAAACCATTGCTTCGTCTGGTGTCTACAATACATATGACTCATTTATAGTACTAATTTCATTTTTACCAGATCGAAAAATTTTATGTTGAAAAGAAAAATTTATAGATCCAATGTCACATTCCGTAAAAATTTACGATACATGTATAGGATGCACTCAATGTGTACGAGCTTGTCCAACAGATGTATTAGAAATGATACCCTGGGATGGATGTAAAGCCAAGCAAATTGCTTCCGCGCCGAGAACCGAAGATTGTGTGGGTTGTAAGAGATGCGAATCCGCTTGCCCGACAGATTTTTTAAGTGTCCGCGTTTATTTAGGACCTGAAACAACCCGTAGCATGGCTTTATCTTATTGATACGTTACAAAAAATTTCATTCGAATCGTCTGATTCCTCTTTACCGAAGAAGCCTGTGCTCGAAATAATCGAGCACGGGCTTTACTGGTCAAAACGTATCTTGTCTTTATCACTTTATCATGAGTTATTTTCCTTGGTTAACAATACTTGTTGTTTTGCCGATATTTGCAGGTTCATTAATTTTCTTTTTACCTCATAGGGGAAACAAAATCGTTAGGTGGTATACTATATCTATTTGTTTATTAGAATTCCTTCTAATGACTTATGCATTCTGTTATCATTTCCAACTGGAGGATCCCTTAATCCAATTAAAGGAGGATTATAAATGGATAGATATCTTCGATTTCCACTGGAGATTGGGAATCGATGGACTTTCATTAGGATCTATTTTATTGACAGGATTTATCACTACTTTAGCTACTTTAGCAGCTTGGCCAGTTACCCGGAATTCGCGATTATTCTATTTCCTGATGCTCGCAATGTATAGTGGTCAAATAGGATTATTTTCTTCGCGAGACCTTTTACTTTTTTTTATCATGTGGGAATTAGAATTAATTCCAGTTTACTTACTTTTATCCATGTGGGGGGGAAAGAGGCGTCTATATTCAGCTACAAAGTTTATTTTGTATACTGCCGGCGGTTCCATCTTTTTCTTAATCGGAGTTCTGGGTATGGGCTTATATGGTTCCAACGAACCAGGATTAGATTTGGAACGATTAATTAATCAATCATACCCTGCAACCTTGGAAATACTTTTATATTTTGGCTTCCTTATTGCTTATGCTGTCAAATTGCCAATTATACCCCTACATACGTGGTTACCAGATACCCATGGGGAAGCGCATTATAGTACATGTATGCTTTTAGCGGGAATCTTATTAAAGATGGGAGCATATGGATTGATTCGGATCAACATGGAATTGTTACCTCATGCTCATTATTTATTTTCGCCCTGGTTAGTAATAATAGGAGCGATCCAAATAATCTATGCAGCTTCAACTTCTCTTGGTCAACGAAATTTCAAAAAAAGAATAGCCTATTCCTCTGTATCTCACATGGGTTTCATAATTATAGGAATTGGTTCCATAACCAACATTGGACTCAATGGAGCTATTTTACAAATATTATCCCATGGATTTATTGGTGCTACACTTTTTTTCTTGGCAGGAACGGCTTCTGATAGAATGCGTCTTGTTTATCTCGAAGAACTGGGGGGAATATCTATCCCAATGCCAAAAATTTTTACTATGTTTAGTAGCTTTTCAATGGCTTCTCTTGCCTTACCAGGAATGAGTGGTTTTGTCGCAGAATTAGTAGTCTTTTTTGGCCTAATTACTAGCCCAAAATTTCTGTTAATGCCAAAAATTTTAATTACTTTTTTAATGGCAATAGGAATGATATTAACTCCTATTTATTTATTATCCATGTTACGACAGATGTTCTATGGATACAAGCTATTTAATGTTCCAAACGCAAATTTTGTGGATTCTGGGCCACGAGAACTCTTTATTTTAATCTGTATCTTTTTACCAGTAATAGGAATTGGTATTTATCCAGATTTTGTTCTCTCCCTATCCGTTGACAGGGTAGAGGCTCTCTTATCCAATTATTATCCTAAATAGGTTTTTTTACTAGTCCGCTCTATTAATGCAGAAGTATAATTAGATCTATCTTGAATTTTTGAGAACCCTTTGAGAAGGCGTTCAAGGGGTTCTCAAATAAAACAAAAAAGTAAAAACGTTCATTTCATGAACGTTTTATTTATGTAATCATTTAGGTGTTAATATAAATGAACCATAACTATGTAAACCTATTCCTAATAGATTGATACCAAAATAGCAGATCCAAATTATAAGAAATCCTATTGAAGCTACAAGTGCAGAATTTGTACCCTTCCAATTTGGATTTGTTCTACTATGTAAATAAATTGCAAATATGGTCCAAGTAATAAATGCCCAAGTTTCTTTAGGATCCCAATTCCAATAGGATCCCCACGCCTCATTAGCCCATACTGCTCCACAAAGAATACCTATGGTTAAAAGGGTAAATCCTAGACTAATGACACGATAACTCCAAGAATCCAAACGTTCCATTAATTGATATTTGTAATAATTTGGGAATGCAGGAACAGAGGTGCTTTTTAAAGCACTTCTTTTTGCATAGAAATCACTAAAGAAATTAGAAAATAAATGTAAATTTTTTCGAAATCTAATGATTAGAATAGCGGCAGATAATAAGGATCCGCACAAAAGAGTTGCATAGCTTAGTAACATCATACTGACATGCATCATTAACCACTGAGATTGGAGAGCAGGTACTAGTATTGTGGATTGATGCATTTCAGTTAAAAGACCCGATGTGGCAAAGCCTTGCGTTAAAATAGTACTTGGTGTAGTTATTGTGCTTAAATCATTTTTAGTTTCTGTATCTTAGGAATGGTATGAAGAATATACAGAGCCCATGAAAGGAAGATCAACGACTCATATAAATTACTTAATGGAAAATGTCCCGAAGAAGCCCAGCGAGAAACTAGGAATCCTGTTATAGAGAAAAAAGTAACTATCATTCCTTTTTCTGACGAGTCACGTATTCCCCCAAGCCCACGAACTAATAAGGTTATCAAATGAATTGTAATCACAATGGAAATGGTTGAGAAGGAGATATGAGTTAATATATGTTCTAAAGTTGCAAATAGCATAAGGGGAAGGTCCCATTACAAAATTGTAAATTTCGAATTGAATCCATTTTCTAATCTATTGTATTCTTTTTCGAGAATGCCGCCACTCGGATTCGAACCGAGATGCTTGAGCACTGCTTCCTAAGAGCAGCGTGTCTACCAATTTCACCATGGCGGCTAACTTAAAATAATAGGTAACTTAAAAGAATAATAGCTATTATCTCGCGAATCGTCGAGATTGGGAAAGTCCATAAAATTTAGGAACATTAGAGTCTTCATTAAAATAGACTTCGTTTATTTAGTAGTATCGTCGCGATTCTTTTTACAATAAACTCTTGATTTGCCTAATGGAAATACTGCTTGAAAGAGTTGTAATTCTTCTTTTTTAAGTTGCAATATAGAACTTCTTTATTTTTTTTTTCAAATTTAGTTTCTCCTTTAAATTTGAAAAATTATTTCAATAAAATAGAGAAAATCCAAAAGGGTTTGTTTCTATTTAATGATGAAGTTTAAATGGATAAATAGAAAAGGCTTTTTGGATTTTTTAAAAATTTATAGTTATAGAATGAAAGTCTTATAGTATAGAATGAAAGTCTTTATGCTCTTATTAATAGGATTTACTAACCTTAAACCACTGATTTTGGAGAAAATAGATGGAAGTGGTAAGTCCTATTGCAAGAATACTCCACTTTTCATAAAGAATACTCCACTTTTCATAATAGAATTCTCATAATAAAATATGAGAATTCTATTATGAAAAGTTCATTGATCATTGATAGAAAAAGAATACTTAGCACACAGTAAGTATACCAATAGCTTTTATTCCATATAGCAGATATTAGAGGGGTTTGTTCTAAGAATATTGTGTTGAGTAATTCGACACAGAAAAGTACATTAATTAATTAATCTAAATTATTCATATTAAATAATTGGAATTATTTTTTTATAGGTCAATTTATTTTTTTATAGGTCAATTTACATTATTCCAAAACCTTATAATTTGTTTGTTTGTTGCCCAGAAAAACCCTTTGGTTTTGGATGCTCATTGCCACTGAAAAATGATTTTGATTTTGCTAAAGAATAAGCGTGTACTATGGAAAAATAAGTCTTTTTCTTCCAAATATTTTTACGAATACGCTTTTTTGACATTGAAGTACGTTTTTTTGGAACTGCCATTCAAAAAGGAAATTACTTTTTTCTAGTTATATGTGAAAGACATCTATTGCCGCAAATAAATCCTTCTTTCTTCTTTTTCTTGGTATTTATACTTAGATATTGAAAGATACTGAAATTCTGAGTTATTTTTTACTTAAATTCTTGTCTAATCCGGATAAGACAAGAATTTAAATTTTTTTCCGTATATATTTTAAACTTTCGTTTTAATAATATAGAATATATAGAAAGGTTTCCCGTTTAAATCTATTTATAGATATTTATATATCAAGTATACTCCATATATAGATATATGGTACGGAAGCCTATCCCCTATATAAAATAAAACGGGTGAATAAAAAGAAGGTAAAATTCAAATAGTTAATTAAGTTCAGAATGGTATTCCATAATTGAATTCCAATAAAAAAAAATACGGAGTCTCTTAAACAAGGCATTCTAAAACTTAGGTAATTATAGTCATTAGGATTTCAGTTCTATATTGAAGTAATGACTATTTTATAATTTTTTATAAACATGGGTTTTATTTTTATTGGAATTCAATTAATCAGTTACGAAACAAGAGAGCTGCTTCATATTTGTTTTAAAGAGATATAAAAATTAATAGAAAGTAAAAAAATGTAACCTTTTTTTTTTAATATCCTTATTTAGGTAATAACTAGGTAACGAAGTTATTTGATTAACTTTATTTAATTTAACCAATTAAACCCAATCTTCATTTTTGCTTATCTCATTGAGATAAGCAAAAATGAAGAATTCCTTTATTTTTTTTTATTCTTTTTATTTGTTCCTTCAGAAAGAGATAAGAATTGGTTTGGTGAATCGGAAACAATTTTATTTTATAGAAAAATTAAAGTAAAAATTTAAATTTCTTTTCTTATGGAACATACATATCAATATGCATGGGTAATCCCTCTTCTCCCACTTCCAGTTATTATGTCAATGGGGTTTGGCCTTTTTTTTATTCCGACAGCAACAAAAAATCTTCGTCGCATATGGGCTTTTCCTAGTGTTTTATTCTTAAGTATAGCTATGGTATTCTCAATTCAACTGTCTATTCAACAAATAAATGGAAGTTCTATCTATCAATATCTATGGTCTTGGACCGTCAATAATGATTTTTCCTTAGAATTTGGGTACTTGATTGACCCGCTTACTTCTATTATGTTAATACTAATTACTACTGTGGGAATTCTTGTTCTTATTTATAGTGACGGTTATATGTCTCACGATGAAGGATATTTGAGATTTTTTGTTTATATAAGTTTTTTCACTACTTCTATGTTGGGATTGGTTACTAGCTCCAATTTGATACAAATTTATTTTTTTTGGGAACTTGTGGGAATGTGTTCCTATTTATTGATAGGCTTTTGGTTTACACGACCAATCGCAGCGAGTGCTTGTCAAAAAGCTTTTGTAACTAATCGTGTAGGGGATTTTGGTTTATTATTAGGAATTTTAGGTTTTTTTTTGGATAACAGGTAGTTTAGAGTTTAGGGATTTGTTCAAAATCGCTAATAACTGGATTCCTAATAATGGAATTAACTCTTTACTTACTACTTTATGTGCTTTTTTATTATTCCTTGGTGCAGTTGCGAAATCCGCACAATTCCCTCTTCACGTATGGTTACCCGATGCTATGGAAGGGCCCACCCCCATTTCGGCTCTTATACACGCAGCAACTATGGTTGCTGCGGGGATTTTTCTTCTAGCTCGGCTTTTTCCTCTTTTCATATCTCTACCTTTGATAATGACTTTAATTTCTTTAGTAGGTACAATAACACTCTTCTTAGGAGCTACTTTAGCTCTTGCTCAGAGAGATATTAAAAGAAGCTTAGCCTATTCTACAATGTCTCAATTGGGTTATATGATGTTAGCTCTAGGTATCGGTTCTTATCAAGCTGCTTTATTTCATTTGATCACTCATGCTTATTCCAAAGCTTTATTGTTCTTGGGATCCGGATCCGTTATTCATTCAATGGAACCTCTTGTTGGATATTCCCCAGATAAAAGTCAGAATATGGTTCTTATGGGCGGTTTAAGAAAATACATTCCAATTACAAGAACTACTTTTTTATGGGGTACACTTTCTCTTTGTGGTATTCCACCTCTTGCTTGCTTTTGGTCCAAAGATGAGATTCTTAGTAATAGTTGGTTGTACTCGCCCTTTTTTGGAATAATAGCCTCCTTTACTGCAGGATTAACTGCCTTTTATATGTTTCGGATATATTTACTTACATTTGATGGCTATTTGCGCGTTCATTTTCAAAATTATAGTACCACTAAAGAGGGTTCCTTGTATTCAATATCCTTATGGGGAAAAAAGATATCCAAAGGAGTTAATAGGGATTTTGTTTTATCAACAACAAAGAGTGGAGTTTCTTTTTTTTCACAAAATATACCCAAAATTCAAGGTAATACAAGAAATAGGATAGGATGCTTTAGTACATCCTTTGGAGCTAAAAACACTTTTGCCTATCCGCATGAAACGGGAAATACTATGTTATTTCCTCTTCTTATATTACTCCTTTTTACTTTATTCATTGGATTTATAGGAATCTCTTTTGATAATGGAACAATGGAGAATGGGATAGCGGAGTTAACCCTATTATCAAAGTGGTTAACTCCCTCAATAAACTTTACTCAGGAAAGTTCTAATTCTTCTATAAATTCATATGAATTTATTACTAATGCTATTTCTTCTGTAAGTCTCGCTATCGTTGGTTTATTCATAGCATATATCTTATATGGATCCGCTTATTCTTTTTTTCAGAATTTGGATTTAATAAATTCCTTTTACAAGGAAAGTCCGAAAAAGTACTTTTTCGATCAAGTAAAAAAAAAGATATACAGTTGGTCATATAATCGTGGTTATATAGATATTTTCTATACTAGGGTCTTTACTCTCGGTATAAGAGGATTAACCGAACTAACGGAGTTTTTCGATAAGGGTATCATTGATGGAATTACTAATGGGGTAGGTCTTCTTAGTTTTTGTATAGGAGAAGAAATTAAATATGTAGGAGGAGGGCGAATCTCATCTTATTTATTCTTTTTTTTGTTATGTATCCGTGTTTTTATTCTTTTTTCTTTCTTAACTTAAAGAATTTATGAGTTCCTTGTATAAATAACTATCCTATCCCCTCCCCTTTACTATCCTCTTCTACCATCTCTATATCTCCCTCCTCTACTTCTTCCTCTACCTCTTCCTCTATCTTCTACCTCTTCCTCTATCTACTCTATTCGGTTTTCCGCGATTTTTTCCATTCCTCTGTGTAAATAGCCTAATATGGGTTCACAATCAATAACATCTTCACCATCGAGAGTAACGATCAGTCGAAGAACACCATGCATTGATGGGTGTTGAGGGCCCATATTGACTATCATGAGATCTTTTCTTGTAAGTGGTAGACTCATATCCTTTCTTCCTTAATTCATTATTCCATGAATTCCTCAAAACGAGGCTCATCAAAATGCAAAATCTAAGACTACTATAAGACTACTAAGAAAATAAGAAAAAAATTAGAACGATTAAATTACTGCTCCCGAATATTCAACTGACTTATTAATTTCTTATAACGTACTCTACTTTTTTTTGCCAAATAAGCCAGCAAACGTCGACGTTTTCCCAAAAGTATTCGTAGACCTCTTTCCGATGAAAAATCTTTTTTGTGTAATTCCAAATGTGAAGCAAGTTTCCGTATCTTATTGGTGAAACTGAATACTTGAAATTCAACAGAACCCCTGTTTTCTTCTTTTTCTTCTTTAACCATAAATCCCAAAATTTTTCTACCTCCTTTCTTTTTCATATATTTTTCTGATCAGGAAAAATAAAAAATTATGTCAGTTATTTTGAAGTTATTCTAATCTCGTACATACAAAAATTTGCAATTATTCATCTACTGCTGGAATTAGGATTTATTTTATCGATGCAAATTGGATTTGGATAGAAGAGTACATTCTAATATTTTAGATAGAAGAAACATTTCTTCTATCTAAAATATTAGAAAGAATTTTGCTGATTTATTTATTGCTATATCCAATTTATGGAATTGATACACCATTTAATTGATATCATTTAGCAAAATGAAACACATATGCATCCATCTTTCGGCTCGATAATTTCACGGGATAGAGATATGGTATAAGAAATAGGCTATTAAGTAACTCTAAATGAATTGTGGATACATCTGTATCCTTAACATACTGAAACGATTGCCATTATTCGTATCAAACCAATAGCGATTCATACAAGCTAAATCTTCTA
Organism: Alopecurus myosuroides; assembly: GCA_028641055.1. Lineage (NCBI taxonomy): Eukaryota > Viridiplantae > Streptophyta > Magnoliopsida > Poales > Poaceae > Alopecurus > Alopecurus myosuroides. The sequence goes on along the minus strand of JAPCYS010000426.1, from coordinate 876 downwards.
ATCAATGGTGGGCCAATAATGAATTTTTTTGCATATGTATTAAGACGCTCGGCCTGATTTCGAAATTGTCCAGAGTTTTATATGTTGTTTTCATTGCAAAATGATGGGTCTCCTTCCGTAACTTTCCAATTACGAGTACGAGAATTGAAAGACATGAAAATTCTCAATTCTCTACGGCGTCTAGGAGATAGATAGAATATTTTCAGGAACAAGAAAATCAGAAGAATCTTTCTCTCTATTCACTATCATTCGGCGTCTTCGACTTCTATTAGTTTCTTTTCTTCTTTAATGCAATAGCTATAGTTTGATATAAGAATCCATTTCTCAAAGTAATGGAAACCATTCTCTTATAGGAAATGGTTCGAAAATCCCTATTCCACCTTTTAGGTATCGTGAAAAGTGATACCTGTGAAGATCGTGCATTTCAGTCAAATTAGGATCAGTTTTTTGAGTCCATGATATAACCAAATTGGGTGGATCCTCCACCCGTTTAGCTAAGAAAGAATAGATACAGAGGTGGATAATAGATCGATATGAAGATCATGAGCTGCCCCATAATGAAACCGCCAGTAGTCGCGAATATCTCCTTCTTCCCTAATCCAAGATTGGAGAAAGAAGATCTAAGAGGGACCTATGGAGAATGTGGTCAGAAATCCATAATAGAGTCCGACCACAACGACCGAATTAATTATCCTCATCGAGAAACTTAGACTACTAAATAGAAAAGATTTTAAAATCATGGCATGGGTCTCCTTTTTTTCTTTCTTTAGAATTTTCTATATGCACAATTTCTCGATGTTTCGATGAGAATTTCTTGACTTTCCATATATAGAAAGAGATAGACTATAAATGACATCTCTTATGTAAATAAGACCA
>JAPCYS010003322.1:0-84389 GCA_028641055.1 Alopecurus myosuroides | reverse complement strand
CTAGACGAAGCAGCGCGCTTCGCTGCTCCGGCTTCCATGCGTTTCGACATCACACGGTTCATGTGGTTTGTGTTTCATTCTTTTTTTAGTGCTTACGTGATTAATTTGGTGCGGAGGGTGTTGTGGTTTGGAGGTGGCGTTCTACGACATATAACGTTTTCCTCGGCTTGTTCATTCCCGTCATTCTTGCGCTTTCTCTAACGACCGGTAAATGCTTATGTGTAAAACATATAGTGGCTGGACATATCATACTGGCTAAAGACCTTGAATGTCATAGCAAGGTTCCTTATATTACAGAATAGTAAGCAGATCAAATCAAAATATAACATATATACAAAGACCTTAGACACCGTGGTATGGTTCTGTACATTACATGATAGTAGCTAGATGGAAATACGATACATTTGATGGTAGGTGCATCGCAAATTCGATCGCTTGTTGTCTGACTGGTTCTTCCGTCTTTTCGTTTCTTTCCGCTGTGTCCTGTGCTGACAGCATGGTTCACTGGGACTACTTTTCTCTAGCCTTGTGTTTTTAAAAAGCAAACGTCGATGTATTAGCAGCTAAGTCCTAATCTGTTTCATATTTGGAGATTAGGTTGTAGGGGGTAAGCATGCATTCGGGTTTGTATGACTGTACCTTTCGGCACAACGGCTTCTCTGTTTCTTCTTTGTGATGCAGCAGCTGTGTGATGGCAAAGGCAAAGTCATCTCTCCCTAAACATCTCAGAGATGGGTCTGCTAACTTCTCTACTCGCAGCACCAGGAACTGGCTATACTGAGCACAGATGGCAGGTATTGTTTCTGCCAGATCATCATACCTGTGGCGTAGCTTTTGACCATACTCGTTCGCTGCTTTCAGAGCGTCCTTGTACAGATCCTGGTACAACTCAGTCATGTTTTTTTTTTCACTGCACGGACCATCGCGTTGTGATTGAGATCTTTGATTACCACATTTCGATGCTTGGCCAAAAATAATAGGACTTCTTTTGCGGCATTTTGGTCGCACCGTATTCTGTTACGTGATGTCGCCATGGGAAGTCTCTTGCTCTAGATATCCGAATATGTCTTTTGCTAGGTTGGCATCTTGATACAGCCACGACACTGAATGATTCCTTCCTGAATTGTATATACATGATATATTAGTAGCTGCACGGCTAAGCTTGCCTGCTGCAGCATATTATGCCTACTAATGTGCAGAGATTGCTAAGCCTGTATAACAATTATAAACGACGTATGTGACGCCCCGAGATCGGGCACTATGCAGATTTCAGCATCTCCGCCAAAATCCACATAATAACCGATTCCAGGTTGCCACTTGTGATAACATTACAATAGTTCACGAATAATCCACAACAACAACAGAGGAGGTATATACAAGACGACTCAAACGAGTCAAGGATACAACTGATATAATACAAAGATCCAAATAATAGCGGAAGAAACAACATAGCGTCCGACTACGGACAAGATACAAATTGGACTAAGAGTCCTGAAGATAACCGATGGCGTCCAATCCCTGCCCAGGCCAAGCCGGAGGGATTCCCAAGCTAACGTCGTCAGACTTCAAACCTGTTGACTGCAATGTGGAATATGCAGCCACAAAAAGGATTCGTGGGTCAGTACGGTTAAGTACTAGCAAGTGGATAAATCATACTCACAAGATACCAGCGTAACCAATCATCACCAGATACAAATACTTTGGGTACAACGGAAGGAAGGGATTATTGCAAAGAAGCGGCAGCTGTCTGCACTAACTAACTACAGAAAACACGCTACAACATCCGGCTAAAAGAAAGGGATAAGATAGCGTATCAGAACCAACTACAACTACTCACCAAACAATACCCAACCAATGTTACCCCCTACTAAGGAAGCAACCCAAGGAAACTCACACTGTTGATTAAGATGACATTCATTTTTATGGTGGAGGTAATCTATATTACTAGTCAAGTTATCATCGTTAAGTGTAAGTTGTCTGAGTACTTGTTAGCCAGCACTTTCACCAAGTCATCCATAACGCGGACAAACGGCTTCTCGAGAAGATTTAACCCTGCAGGGATGCACCAATTTGGCCGTACACGTAAGAATAACCCGCCAGACGGGGAATCAACCCACCAAGCGAGGTACTCAACACAACCCAACTCTTCTTCGCATCAAGCCCAAAGAACCACATGCTGTGCGTGCGCGGCTAATCGAGCCCCCACGAAGAAAAGGGGGACCCTCATAGCACTGGAAGACCACGCCGCCCTAAATGCCGACTACAAAAGTTCCACCCTGGCGCCAAGGGCTCGCACCTGCATATGCATGCATCAAATGGAAAGCCCGAACTAAGTGTGGCGATTTGGACGAGATGCGAATCGAATCAGAATTGCGGGGGGCGCCCATACTCGCTTCCCACATGCGGTTAGTGCGCTCATCATGGATCAATGGACAAGACCCTTTTCCTAATTAGGGTCGACACTAGCAGCCTCAAACCACGCCGGGCCTCCTGCCGGTGCCTTATCATCAAATTATTATTACCCAAAACATTAACATGTTGTTGATTGAATTGAAACCCAACTATCAAACTAAACAGGTGATAAGACAGACAACGAGACTTGAGCACAAACAACACTAAGCATGCAACTACGACACAAGGGCCGACAAGGTAAACAAACAACAGTAAATAGGAAGTGGAAGGAAGGCTATATCATGGCTGCAAGGTAAACATATGATAGGATCGAGACACAAGCATCGAATCATAAGGCTAGCATAAGAACAACGGAAAGAATCGGTAACAAGTGATGAAAGGCAGCCATAGGCAGCAAGTGAGTATACTTGTCTGGAATCCAGCAAGTAGAGGTATATCCGAAGAACTTGTCGTTGCTCACATCATCTCAACGTCCTATCCGGGAAGAAGCAACGAACTAGAACAAACACCGGATGCAATAATTACTTCTACGGCAAAAGATCCAGCATGATCAAGGTATGGATGCATGACAAGTTTAAGGATGCATCAAAGATAAACTAGTTGACATGGTAAACATATTTAAATGGGCCCATATGCACTTTGGATTGCATATGGAAAAGCCCATGAATTAATGTTGCATTAAATGATCTACAAATAACCATCATGTGAAAGTTGATTAGAATGATGCATGGATGATGAAACCAATAAGAAAACCACATTAGCTTTAGTTTGATAAGTTGTTTACCAAGTTTGGAATTTTATTTATTAAGTTATGAAATTTGGCTTCTTAAATGAGTTACACAAACATTTGTTGTTTTCACCCATTTTTATTGGTCAAAACAGATCATAAAAGTTATATTTGGAAAGAACACAAACTTTTAGATGGAATACATATTTCATTTGTTGAATTTGGATTTTAGATGAGCAAGTTATTAATTTGACAATTTTGAATGCATTAAATAATAAACAGTTGTTTTCAGCAATTTAAATTATTCAAAATAGAAAACAAAGTTTATATTTGGAAAGCTTATTCAATTTTGCATGGAAAACATATTTTACATGTTGGAATTGGATTTGAATTGCCCAAGTTATGAATTTTGCAATTTAAAGGTTTAATTAAAGCATTGAATTATTGCACCACTTTTAATTAGGAAAAACAGTAAACAAATTGTATTTAAAAGGTTGAAAACATGTAGCAAATGTTTCACTGAACATTTTGAGCTATTAAACATAATTTTTGGGTTATTATTGAATTTATTATGCAATTTTTCATAAGCATTCTTATTCTCCCCTTTTTTAGTAAACAGAGGGAAACATGTTCAAAATTAATTCAATTGTGGCCAAATAAAATACCAATGTGTAGAGTTTGTTAAGACAAATTTTTAGAGCCCAAGTTTGCTCAAATTGGATGGACAGAACTCAAGTTATGAAATTCCAAAGTTTCAACTTTTAATTGCATTTTCAGTAATTAATTATTTAGTGCAAAAATTATTACAGAAACATGTTGCAACTTTGACATTAACAGAAAGAGCACAAAATTATGAATCCACAGAAACTTGAATCATTGAATTTGGAGCAATATTCAATTTCTTATTGATTTTAGAATTAAAGAATCAGATCTGTTTTCTGGAATTCGAGAGATAAAAGAAAAAAAATCTGAGAAAAGGGGGTGGCTTTGCGCCTAAGGGGATTCGAACTCGGGCTGCTGGGTGTGCGCGCACGGGTGCTACCAGTTGGGCTGCTGCGGTGTTTTTGATGGATACAGAGGCGATGCGCTTTTGAGGTGGGCTCTGCGCGGAAAAAGAAAATCTGAAACTGGACAGTTCAACTGAATCTCGACAGGACAGAACTGGACGACGGCGATGGCAGGGAATCGGCCGGGAAACGCGACGGTGGTCTCGCAGAGCAAGGGGGGAAGGAAAGGAGAGGGTCCAGGGCGGTGTGGCTCACCTTGGGAGGGCTTGGCGACGACGAGGAAGGAGCGGCGAGGCGGCGCAGGAGCGGACGGACGGCCGCCCGACCAGTGTTCGGCGGCGGCGGGAAACCGCGACGGTGCGGTCGCCTCGAGCCCCCTCGGACCGCGACGTCTTCAGCAAAGATGGAGAGGGAAGTGCCATGATTCCATTCCCGCGAAGAAACGGCCCCGAAGACGACCACAACACCCGCGCCGTAGCCTGCAAAACTCAACCACGCTGCTGTCTCCACCGGTTCAGAAGGTTCAGAAAAAAGAGGAAAAGCAGAGGGAAGAACTGGGGAGAAGGAAGGAGCGGCGGCGGCTGGGATGGGAAGAGGGAAAGGAAAGCTAGGTCTAGGGTTCCAGGGGCAGAAGGGGTGGCTTTAAGAGGGGAGAGGGGGAGCACGTGATGGTGGACAGCGACAGGTGCGTTCACGCCTCCTGCGTGCGTTCTCTGTACGGAGGAGGAAGATAACGGGTGGGATGGGCTGGTGTTGGATTTCGTTGTGGGCTCCTGCTGGGCCGGTCTGGCCTAGCAGCCCCAAAACATCTTTATTTTTTTGTTCTTTTGCTTAATTATTTTTTTTTCAGAAAAAAAAGAATAAAACAAGTTGTTTTAGGGATTTAGAAAACAGATTTTAACCATTTAAAATATTGTAGAAATAATTTTATTTATGCCATGTGATATGATGCATGACGATGCAAAGAGAAAAACAACAACCAAAACTAATTGGGGAAAATCCCGGGCGTTACAGACGACACCACTAACAAGGGATTGCGCCCTCGCAATCCACCTACTAACCCGGGAGGGAGAAGAAGTTCGACTATCGATTCCTCATGCTTCCAGTTGATCTCCTCGACACCACTAACAAGGGGCTCTCGACACCACTAACAAGGGAATCTTGCTCGGGTGATGACGATGTTCTTCCACCAGGAATCTTCCGATGATCGAACCTATTAGGTTAAAGGCTCAGAAAACGTCCACCCACGTAGGATCCTAACACTTTGAAAGATAGACAAGGGGAGAAGACTCCAAAACAAATAAGATGGGAGGGGAAATAGAATAGAGATAAGGAGAAAACAAGAATCCTATTGAGATGTTTCCAAAATAGTTTTAGCACAAATAGTTTTTGACACTCTAGATACAACGACCGTTAGCGAGGTTATCCTACAGGCTTTGCGGACCCGTTGCTTCGATAACCATTCGTATCGAAACAATATCGGGAATCGGAAACCATGCTCTGATACCATTTGTGACGCCCCGAGATCGGGCACTATGCAGATTTCAGCATCTCCGCCAAAATCCACATAATAACCGATTCCAGGTTGCCACTTGTGATAACATTACAACAGTTCACGAATAATCCACAACAACAACAGAGGAGGTATATACAAGACGACTCAAACAAGTCAAGGATACAACTGATACAATACAAAGATCCAAATAACAGCGGAAGAAACAACATAGCGTCCGACTACGGACAAGATACAAATTGGACTAAGAGTCCTGAAGATAACCGATGGCGTCCAATCCCTGCCCAGGCCAAGCCGGAGGGATTCCCAAGCTAACGTCGTCATACTTCAAACCTGTTGACTGCAATGTGGAATATGCAGCCACGAAAAGGATTCGTGGGTCAGTACGGTTAAGTACTGGCAAGTGGATAAACCATACTCACAAGATACCAGCGTAACCAATCATCACCAGATACAAATACTTTGGGTACAACGGAAGGAAGGGATTATTGCAAAGAAGCGGCAAATGGCTGCACTAACTAACTACAGAAAACACGCTACAACATCCGGCTAAAAGAAAGGGATAAGATAGCGTATCAGAACCAACTACAACTACTCACCAAACAATACCCATCCAATGTTACCCCCTACTAAGAAAGCAACCCAAGGAAACTCACACTGTTGATTAAGATGACATTCATTTTTATGGTGGAGGTAATCTATATTACTAGTCAAGTTATCATCGTTAAGTGTAAGTTGTCTGAGTACTTGTTAGCCAGCACTTTCACCAAGTCATCCATAACCGCGGACAACACGGCTTCTCGAGAAGATTTAACCCTGCAGGGATGTACCAATTTGGCCGTACACGTAAGAATAACCCGACAGACGGGGGATCAACCCACCAAGCGAGGTACTCAACACAACCCAACCCTTCTTCGCATCAAGCCCAAAGAACCACATGTTGTGCGTGCGCGGCTAATCGAGCCCCCACGAAGAAAATAGGGACCCTCATAGCACTGGAAGACCACGCCGCCCTAAATGCCGGCTACAAAAGTTCCACCCTGGCGCCAAGGGCTCGCACCTTCCTATGCATGCATCAAATGGAAAGCCCGAACTAAGTGTGGCGATTTGGACGAGATGCGAATCGAATCAGAATTGCGGGGGGCACCCATACTCGCTTCCCACATGCGGTTAGTGCGCTCATCATGGATCAATGGACAAGACCCTTTTCCTAATTAGGGTCGACACTAGCAGGCCTCAAAACCACGCCGGGCCTCCTGCCGGTGCCTTATCATCAAATTATTATTACCCAAAACATTAACATGTTGTTGATTGAATTGAAACCCAACTATCAAACTAAACAGGTGATAAGACAGACAACAAGACTTGAGCGCAAACAACACTAAGCATGCAACTACGACACAAGGGCCGACAAGGTAAACAAACAACAGTTAATAGGAAGTGGAAGGAAGGCTATATCATGGCTGCAAGGTAAACATATGATAGGATCGAGACACAAGCATCAAATCATAAGGCTAGCATAAGAACAACGGAAAGAATCGGTAACAAGTGATGAAAGGCAGCCATAGGCAGCAAGTGAGTATACTTGCCTGGAATCCAGCAAGTAGAGGTATATCCGAAGAACTTGTCGTTGCTCACATCATCTCAACGTCCTATCCGGGAAGAAGCAACGAACTAGAACAAACACCGGATGCAATAATTACTTCTACGACAAAAGATCCAGCATGAGCAAGGTATGGATGCATGACAAGTTTAAGGATGCATCAAAGATAAACTAGTTGACATGGTAAACATATTTAAATGGGCCCATATGCACTTTGGATTGCATATGGAAAAGCCCATGAATTAATGTTGCATTAAATTATCTACAAATAACCATCATGCGAAAGTTGATTAGAATGATGCATGGATGATGAAACCAATAAGAAAACCACATTAGCTTCAGTTTGATAAGTTGTTTACCAAGTTTGGAATTTTATTTATTAAGTTATGAAATTTGGCTTCTTAAATGAGTTACACAAACATTTGTTGTTTTCACCCATTTTAATTGTTCAAAACAGATCACAAAAGTTATATTTGGAAAGAACACAAACTTTTAGATGGAATACATATTTCATTTGTTGAATTTGGATTTTAGATGAGCAAGTTATTAATTTGACAATTTTAAATGCATTAAATAAGAAACAGTTGTTTTCAGCAATTTAAATTATTCAAAATAGAAAACAAAGTTTATATTTGGAAAGCTTATTCAATTTTGCATGGAAAACATATTTTACATGTTGGAATTGGATTATAATTTCCCAAGTTATGAATTTTGCAATTTAAAAGGTTTAATTAAAGCATTGAATTATTGCACCACTTTTAATTAGGAAAAACAGTAAACAAATTGTATTGAAAAGGTTGAAAACATGTAGCAAATGTTTCACTGAACATTTTGAGCTATTAAACATAATTTTTGGGTTATTATTGAATTTACTATGCAATTTTTCATAAGCATTCTTATTCTGCCCTTTTTAGTAAACAGAGGGAAACATGTTCAAAATTAATTCAATTGTGGCCAAATAAAATACCAATGTGTAGAGTTTGTTAAGACAAATTTTTAGAGCCCAAGTTTGTTCAAATTGGATGGACAGAACTCAAGTTCTGAAATTCCAAAGTTTCAACTTTTAATTGCATTTTCAGTAATTAATTATTTAGTGCAAAAATTATTACAGAAACATGTTGCAACTTTGACATTAACAGAAAGAGCACAAAATTATGAATCCACAGAAACTTGAATCATTGCATTTGGAGCAATATTCAATTTGTTATTGATTTTAGAATTAAAGAATCAGATCTGTTTTCTGGAATTCGAGAGATAAAAGAAAAAAAAAACTGAGAAAAGGGGGTGGCTTTGCGCCTAAGGGGATTCGAACTCGGGCTGCTGGGCGTGCGCGCACGGGTGCTACCAGTTGGGCTGCTGCGGTGTTTTTGATGGATACAGAGGCGATGCGCTTTTGAGGTGGGCTCTGCGCGGAAAAAGAAAATCTGAAACTGGACAGTTCACGTACTGAATCTCGACGAGGACGGACTGGACGACGGCGATGGCAGGGAATCGGCCGGGAAACGCGACGGTGGTCTCGCAGAGCAAGGGGGGAAGGAAAGGAGAGGGTCCAGGGCGGTGTGGCTCACCTTGGGAGGGCTTGGCGACGACGAGGAAGGAGCGGCGAGGCGGCGCAGGAGCGGACGGACGGCCGCCCGACCAGTGTTCGGCGGCGGCGGGAAACCGCGACGGTGCGGTCGCCTCGAGCCCCCTCAGACCGCGACGTCTTCAGCAAAGATGGAGAGGGAAGTGCCATGATTCCATTCCCGCGAAGAAACGGCCCCGAAGACGACCACAGCACCCGCGTCGTGGCCTGCAAAACTCAACCACGCTGCTGTCTCCACCGGTTCAGAAGGTTCAGAAAAAAGAGGAAAAGCAGAGGGAAGAACTGGGGAGAAGGAAGGAGCGGCGGCGGCTGGGATGGGAAGAGGGAAAGGAAAGCTAGGTCTAGGGTTCCAGGGGCAGAGAGGGGTGGCTTTAAGAGGGGAGAGGGGGAGCACGTGATGGTGGACAGCGACAGGTGCGTTCACGCCTCCTGCGTGCGTTCTCTGTACTGAGGAGGAAGATAACGGGTGGGATGGGCTGGTGTTGGATTTCGTTGTGGGCTCCTGCTGGGCCGGTCTGGCCTAGCAGCCCCAAAACATCTTTATTTTTTTGTTCTTTTGCTTAATCATTTTTTCAGAAAAAAAAGAATAAAACAAGTTGTTTTAGGGATTTAGAAAACAGATTTTAACCATTTAAAATATTGTAGAAATAATTTTATTTATGCCATGTGATATGATGCATGACGATGCAAAGAGAAAAACAACAACCAAAACTAATTGGGGAAAACCCCGGGCGTTACAACGTATTTAGACTAACATACCAATTGTTTCATTTTGTTTTCTTAGAAATTAATATAAACGACGTATTTAGACAAAACATACTGATTGTTTTATTTTTGTTTGCTTAAAAATTAAGCTCGGCTAATTGGCTTGCAGGCTAATTTGAATAGTAGTTTCTTATCTCTTTCTTGAGAAGTAAGCAGTAAAAGCGATGGATGCAGTTCAATATAGATTGTGCTATAAATTTGTGGATGCAAAGATCTATTTTCTCTTTTACTTGCTCGTGTGTTTGAAGGGTACAATGTACCTATATGATTTGGAAAGTACAATGAAAAGGCAATAAAAATTGTTACCAGATGCTAGCCTACCTAGAAAACTAAGCAATTGTAAATCAGGATGAAAGTTGACATAGTAAGCTATTCTGTATCAGCTTATGTCTACAGATCAATATTAGACTGGAATTACAGTTTTGGTAAAATTATTATAGAGATTGCTCATAGTTTAGCTCCTGTGTTTTACAGATTAGAATGATGCATATTTAATAATAGTATGCACTAAAAAACGGAAGAATTTTTTTATTATTGAAACTATTATTTCCAGTTAGGCAATTTAACTGATGTGACATGCGGCTATGTATCTGTCGCATGAAGCAGTGTTTAAATTGACGCTGGTGACTAAATATTATCAACTGATTCAACACTCTATAAGAAAACCATAGAGACCTCAGTCAATTCAGAGGCAATAGGAATTTTTCGATGCTATGTTTTACATGCAGTAAGTAGAGAATGTGAAACATATTGATGGACGTATATTCAGCATGAACTCTATCTTGTACTAAAGAATGCCGAGCAGACTTACTCGTTGAATAACAACATGTATCTCATCTTCTGGTTTGGTTGGCTGAAGATGCGTGCCAACTGGCTTGATCTGGTATGGTTCCTCGCTTCCTCCACATCCGGAAATGGTTCCTGCTTGCAGCTGCACTCTGCTTTCTCTGTTTTTTCGGTCTTCAGTTGGACGGGCGCCGTCGCCTCAAACAGTGATGCATCTTCGCCTTTCACCTAGGAAATACATGAAAGCGAAAATGGTTACTAACGAGTGGCGGATAGAGGACTGCAATGCGGAAACACGTACTTTCAGCGCCTCCTGCATGACGTATAACATGGCCGTTGTGTTACACTCTGTGTGCTTTGATTTTGGCAGCCGGGCTTGCACATCAGTGTTTTATGAGTCACTGTCCATGGTTATACGACAAACATCTCTAGCAGCCGAGCCTTCTGAAGTCGCCTCCTGTCTCACCGAACATGATCTGGATGGTCGATTGGATCATGAAAATCATTTCATTAGCCACAAGTTAAAATGTAAGGAGTAGTCAACTGACAATGGTATAAATAACATCCCACATATTGTACTAATCAAATTATTTTAGCATTCATGCAGGCCAAACCGTTCCATATTATTAATAATAAAGGACTGAACTGCATTCTTTGGTTAGCATAATCATAATCAACCAAAGGACGCTAAAGGTTCTACTCGCAAAACAGCTAACTTGAATAATTCTACACAGATAATATTTCTTCAATTAGATTCAGCACAACAAATCTTGCAACTCCCCACCATTGCATCTACAAACCTTGCAAACTATATCATACAAATGGTTGACATGAATTTAGGAAAGACAAAGCTTACAAATGTTAGAAATGGGGTAGAGAAAATTGTCAAGCGCTCCACTTGGTGAGTATGTTAATATTTTTTACATAAGAAAGTTGTTGAACTCATACTATTATTTTTGTACCAAATTATTAAGTGATGCAGAATGCATCATATTTTAATAATTGTTAAATAAGATTGTTGCATTCCAGTATTATGAACTGACATACGGAGATATATGAAGTCACACCCAAAGTATTGCAAAAGCGTTTTAGGAGGAATGCTTGTCTGTTGGTAAGTGGAAGCAATTCTATTAGTCCATAGAATAGCACTCACACAGGTGCTAAGAAGTAGCCAGAGGTCCCAGAATGTGACCGGGAAGCCGGTCCAGAATCTAAAAAGAAAGTACCATTAAACATCTGACCAGTAGTTATTGAAAGAATAAGATATTACATAAATGAAACTGACCATGTTGTAGCCTCAACCAATTTTCAATATGTATTAAGGTCATGATTCAAACTAAGTGGTCCCACGTTGTCGGGGGGTTACCCCCGAGTAGGGTAAAGACAGGTGGTAAAGGCAGCTTACAGAAGAGAGTTTTGGTCGAGTAGCCGACTACCTGGTACTCGCTACCCGGTCGACTGCTACTCGGTCTCACCTCAAGATGGCCAGAAGGAGATATCAATCAAGTTCTATCCTTTCGAGTAGAAGGATTGGCCCGAGTACAATTGGCGGGAACAATTGGCGGGAAACTACTCGGGCCAGAAAGTCAAAGGAGCCGTTCTGACACAGGATCCCGCGTATCCTGGGTCCGTACTTGGCAGCATTCGAACTACTGTTCACATGGGACCGGCCTGCCTGACAGTGACAGCATGGAAGCAGGCCGTGGCAGGATAAGGGGGGCCTACTCTGTGCCTAGGTACAGTGATACCAGTCTGTCCCCTAGTTTTGCCCAACGACTTTACGGAAGCAGCCAAGATTAGGAACCAAAGCTGTCAGCGGGTACTCGGAGAAAGGACGATGTGCACACTATGTCGACACTTGTCTAGATTTGGACGTATCCGGCTGGGCACCGTGTATATAAGGTGCCCCGCCGCCTCCTGCGCGAGGCATGCTCTGGGATCTTGCTCCACGCTCATAGTGAACCCTAGAAACCCTAAGTTCTTGACCTAGTTCTACCCGGAGGGAAGAGAGAAGCTACTCGGTAGCGATATCATTTGTACTGTGGCTACTCGGAGAGACATCGTAATACATAGAGAAAGGCAGGAGTAGGGGTTTTACCTCCTCACGAGGGCCCTGAACCTGGGTACATCGTGTTGTTTTGTGTGTGTGATCTTACCTCACGCGGCTATTCGTCGCGTGATCCCTCCCCGGACACCTCCAGCGTCCATCGTCCCCACATCTTTAGCCATCCTATGGCATCTGCCGTGACACCACCACGACAGTTGGCGCCCACCGTGGGGCAACCAGCGGCGCTGGTTGGAGTTTCTGTTCGGACGGGATCTTCTTCGGCGGAGCGCGTAGTTTGTGGCCTTGTCCACAGATTCGGCTCCTTCGACTTCGTCACCGACAACGCCGGCTGTTTCGGCGGCATGGCCATGCCCGAGGGCGGCTCAGTGATCTCCTTCGGCTCGCATCTCGTCTATGTCGCCACCGTCGCCAACAGCGCCTACCCCGAGCTGGTGCATGACGCGGAGGATCCTCCTGCGGTGGTTGCTGCTCGCGGAAGGCCTGCATGCAGCTCAGCATGCTGCGCTGAGGTGATGGTGACGGGTTTGGCGGCGAACACTGGCGCAGCTGCTACTGGCGCTGCGGCCGTCGTCGAGGAGGTTGACGACCCGCCTGCTGGTGGCAGGAATCACCGGCCCTACGAGAAGGAGAGCAACTTGCCACCTTCCACGTCAACGGTCATCCCCGCGTCTGCTGCGCGAACCGGCATGCCCACTCCCACCGACGTCGAGCTCCTAGCCGCGAGGGAGCAGCTCGAGCGGCAACGCCAGGAGCTGCTTGCCGAGCAGGCGGAGTTGGAGAAGATCAGGCTTGAGCTGAGTCTAGACCAGCTCGAGTACAACAAGGCTCACGGCTTCACGCCAGTCGCCAGGAGGCCTAGCAGAGTAGGCGCTACGCGGCGTAACCTGGGTGCCGAGATGGCGACAGTTGTGGAGGAGCCCGCGCAGTCCGCCACCGCGAACACCTTCACGAGGCCAAGGTACAGCACACCCGCCAAGACGCTCAGAGCTGCACAGGCCGTGGCCGCCGAGTTGCCGCGCCTAGATGGAGAGGCGCGTCTCAGGCAGCAGGAGAGGCTCAACGAGTTGGTGCTGGAGGCCGCCAGGCAGAACGAGGAGTTCCGCAAGGCCAACCCGGGAGCTGGAGCTTCGCAGGTGGTTCACTCGCACGCGGCTAGATCTAACGATCAGGCCTCGTCTCCACATCCTAGCCGCGAGAAGAGCCGCAGCGGGCGCTCGGGAAGAGACAGGCAAATGCAGGTGTATGACCCGGCTGCTGCCGCGAAACAGGTTGCTGTGCCGCAGCAGCCCGGGCAGGAACACAAGCAAGAGCAGGCTCTCAAGCCCATCAAGCTCAAAGCCGTGCCCGAGAAGCCGCGCGTCCGGGTACTTCTCGGCAACCCGCAGCTCAGCCTACTCGGCAGAGGCAGCAGCCGCGCCCAGTGGCACCAGTCGCCAACCCGGTGGAGCAGCCCGTGGCTATGCAGGTGGATAGGTATGACGATGGCTACTCGGCTATGGAGATGGCTGGTTATGACATCCATGACCGTGTTGGTGAGCGCGTGTTGGCGCCTGGAGATGCAAGGCACCAGCTGGACCGTATCAGCTTGTCGGCGCGGCTTGAGAGCACGGGTCCTCCTGGCCCCGAGTGCTTTGGCCCGCGCATCATGAACGAGCCTTCCGTGAAGGGCTTCCAGCTTGCAAGAGGCACCAAGAGCTACAATGGTAGCACCAAGCCCGAAGATTGGCTCAATGACTACGTCACCGCGGTCCACATTGCGGGTGGCAACAGGAGATGGGCAGTGCGGTACGTCCCGCAGATGCTAGAGGGTCCAGCTCGCACTTGGCTCAACAACTTGCCCAAGCACAGCATAAATTGCTGGCTGGATTTCTCGGACGCCTTCGTCAGCAACTTCACGAGTACCTACAAGAGGCCGAATAGGCCACAGCAGCTGTCGGCTTGCAGGCAGCGAGAAGACGAGACGGACCGCGAGTACCTTACTCGGTGGAGCACCCTGAGGAACACATGTGAGGGTGTGAATGAAGCACAGGCCATCACTTGGTTTGCGCAGGGTTGCCGACATGGCAGCATGCTTTGGCAGAGATTGCAGAGGGAGATGCCGAACACCCTGGCCGAGACCATCAAGATTGCGGATCAGTACGCACTCGGTGATCCCACTCAGCCACTGATGGACTCCTCTGAGCCGAGAAGAAACTTCAACAGCAGCAAGCGCAACGAGTTCCGCAACAAGCGCCGAGTAGATACTCGGTATGACCCTGAGGAGGTGAACGCAGTGAATGTTGGAGGCGGTGGTGGCCAAAGGCAAAAACCTGCTGGAGCCTACGGGCAGAACCAGAACCAGGGCCAAGGCAACAAGAAGCCATTTCGCGCCTCTCAGTCGGTAGCGGAACTCCGAGCAGCCGAAGAAGTTTGTCTTCGATGACATGAAGGATGGCCCATGCAGCTTTCACACTCATCATCCCTCGAGGCCTGCTAACCACACTACCCGGCAGTGCGAGTGGTGGGATGTGATCAAGAGTGATGGCTTGGCTCCTCCTCCTCCCCTGCCGGCTGCCAATGCTACTGTTCAGCCTACTCGCGCGCCCGCAACTCGGCCGCCAGTGTACCCGAGAAGAGAGAATGTCAACCAGGTGGCTTTAGGAGCCAACCGGAACTTCAACAATGAGAGATACCGCAACAACAACAACAACTACAACCGCAACAACAACAACAGAGGCAACAACAACTATCAGGGCAACAACAATGGCAACAATGGCAACAATGGGGGCAATGGCTCCAACCAGTACCAAGAGCACCATGAGAGCTATATGATCTTCACTTCTGAGGCAGTCGACAAGCAGTCACAGCACAGGCGGGCCATGGAGGTCAACGCAGTGATTCCGGCTGTCCCTCACTACATGTATTGGTGTGACCAGGAGGTCAGGTGGACTCGGGCAGATCACCCCAAGGTGATGCCCAATCCGGGTACCTATGCCTTGGTGCTGGATCCTACCTTCCTGGGCCCCGAGAAGAATGTGAGGTTCAGCAAGGTGCTAATCGACAACGGCAGCAGCATTAACATCGTGTACAAGGACACACTCGAGAAGCTTGGCCTGGCCGAGAACATGATGCTGCCTAGCAAGACCACTTTCCATGGCATTGTGCCCGGGATCTCATGCAACCCGATTGGCCGAGTGTGGATTGATGTGCTATTCGGTACTCGGGAGAACTGCCGCACAGAGCGCCTGCAGTTTGAAGTGGTGGATCATCAAGCCCCTATCATGCTCTACTCGGCAGGCCTGCTCTGAGCAAGTTCATGGCCTCTACCCATGTGGCTTATCTGAAGATGAAGATCCCTGGTCCCAATGGCATCATCACCATCTCGGGAGATTACAAGAAGTCCATGGAGTGTGCCTCTGCTAGCTCCCAGCTGGCGGAATCGATGGTGATCGCTGCCGAGAAGAAGAAGATGTACGCGGTGGTGGCCATGGCTCAGTCCGCACAAGCTGGCGCACAAGGTGTGCCGAGTACCCAGCATGGAACTGCTTTCCAAGCTGCCAAGGAGACCAAGACAGTCCAGGTTGACCCCGAGTTCCCGGAGCGCGTGGCCATCATTGGTTCCGGGTTGGCGGAGAAATAGGAAAGCGCGCTCATCCACTTCCTCCGTGAGAATCGGGACGTGTTCGCCTGGACCAATGAAGATCTACCAGGAGTCCCGAGGGAGTTGGTTGAGCACTCTTTGCATGTGCGTCCTGACGCCAAGCCCGTGAAGCAGGCTTTGCGGCGTTTCGGAGATGAGAGAAGAAGGCCATCGGTGATCAAATCACCAAGCTGCTGATAAGTAACTTCATCATGGAAGTGCTGCACCCGGACTGGTTAGCCAACCCGGTCATGGTCGAGAAGAAAAAGGAAGATCCCAAGGCTGCCACTGCATGGCGCATGTGTGTCGACTACACCGACTTGAACAAGGCATGCCCCAAGGATCCTTTCCCGCTACCCCGCATCGATCAGTGATCGATTCCACTGCTGGCTGTGAACTGTTGTCTTTCATAGATGCCTACTCTGGTTTCCACCAGATTGCACTCAACCCTGCTGATCAATAAAGACTGCTTTCATTACCCCGTACGGGGCTTATTGCTATCGTCATGTGTTTTGGCCTGAGGAATGCGGTGCAACCTATCAGAGATGCATGCAGAAATGCTTGCATGACCAGCTCGGCAAGAATGTGCAGGTGTACGTAGATGACATTGTCATCAAAACGAATAAAACACATACTCTGCTTGCCGACCTGGAGGAAACCTTTGCTAACCTACGCAGTACAAAATGAAACTGAATCCGAGTAAGTGCACCTTTGGTGTACCAGCTGGAAAGCTACTCGTTTTCTGGTTTCTAGTCGGGGCATTGAAGCCAATCCTTCTAAGATAAAAGCTATTGAAAGCATGTCTTTGCCGAGATCGCTGAAAGATGTGCAAAAGTTCACGGGTTGTCTGGCATCTCTGAGCCGCTTTCTGGGCCGAATGGGCGAGAAGGCTCTGCCTCTGTACCAGCTGATGAAGAAAAGCGACAAGTTTGTCTGGACTCCGCAAGCGGACGTGGCATTCAATGAGCTAAAAGCAATGCTGGCTAGCGCTCCCGTCTTGGCTAGTCCGCTACCCAAGGAGCCTATGCTGCTGTACATTGCTGCGACTAACCGAGTAGTCAGCGTGGTGATAGTGGTGGAGCGAGAAGAAGAAGGCAAGAGTGTGCAGCGCCCAGTCTATTATCTCAGTGAAGTGCTGTCCATTTCCAAGCAAAACTATCCGCACTACCAGAAGATGACATATGGTGTGTACCTGGGCGCCAGGAAGCTGAAACATTACTTCCAGGAGCACCCCATCACTGTT
The DNA here is from genome assembly GCA_028641055.1 of Alopecurus myosuroides. Taxonomy (NCBI): domain Eukaryota; kingdom Viridiplantae; phylum Streptophyta; class Magnoliopsida; order Poales; family Poaceae; genus Alopecurus; species Alopecurus myosuroides. The sequence continues at coordinate 67,061 of JAPCYS010003322.1, read as the reverse complement.
GTGAGCTCTGCTCCCATCTCGGACATCATGGGAAACAAGGAGGCGAGTGGCAGAGTAGCCAAGTGGGCGATTGAGCTGGCCGCGTACGCCCCCGCGTATGCGAGGAGAGAAGCAATCAAGTCTCAGGTCCTGGCGGAATTTCTTGTGGACTGGGCCGAGATGCAATATGAACCTCCTGCTCCAGTTTCCAACTATTGGAAAATGCACTTTGATGGCTCAAAGGTGAAAGAAGGCCTTGGTGCTGGCGTTGTGCTTACATCACCCAAGCGGGATCAACTCAAGTACGTGCTGCAGATTCATTTCAAGGCATCCAACAATGTAGCCGAGTACGAGGCAGTGGTGCATGGTTTGCGAGTAGCAAAGGAGGTTGGTGTGCAGCGCATTATATGCTATGGCGATTCAGATCTGGTGGTGCAGCAAGTCTCGGGTACCTGGGATGCGTTGGATGCCAACATGGCGTCGTATCGCTTCCTGGTGCAGTCAATGACTGGGTTTTTCGAAGGCTGTGAGTTCCAGCACATTCACCGAGCAGAGAACGAAGCGGCAGACGAGCTATCCAAGTTGGGATCTCTCGGCAGTCCATCCCGCAGGGATTGCCTTGGAGCATTTGAGGAAGCCATCCATCAAGCCCTCCCCCAACTCGGAATCCATCTTTGTTCCTTCTCTGCCAAGTGAAGAGTCTGACCCAATGGAGATTGACTGGGAGAGTGCTGCAGGGAACCCGGGGACTGCCGTCCTCTACTCGGGGACTGCCATTCCTTACTCGGGGACTGCCATTCCCTACTCGGGGACTGCCGTTCCCTACTCGGGGACTGCCACTCCCTACTCGGGGACTGCCACTTCTTACTCGGGAACTGCCACTCCGTACTCGGGGACTGCCACCCTCAACCCAGAGGCTGTCGCATTCATTGAAGAAGTTCTCGCCAATCGGTCTGGGCTGCAGAGAAGCGCTCCTACTCCTCCTGTGCAACCACAAGAGCCTGTCCCAATGGAACTGGACGAACCATGTTTCCCACACGGGAGACACCGAGTTGGCTATGCCCATATTATCCTTTCTAAGGGACGGCACTTTACCTGAAGATGAAGTGACTGCGAGGCAGATTCAGAGAAGTCCAAGGGCTACACCATAGTCCGAGATGTGCTGCACAAGAGAAGTGCCACCGGCGTGCTGCAACGCTGTGAGCCCGAAGAGGGAGAAGAAATCCTGGTGGAGATACATCAAGGGGAATGTGGGCATCACGCCTCATCTCGGGCTTTGGTCAAGAAAGCTTTCGGCATGGCTTCTACTGGCTCACTGCACTGCAGCAAGCTGAAGATATTGTGAGAAGTGCACCGGCTGCCAGATGTTCGCAAGTAAGATTCACATGCCAGCTTCCGAGTTGAAAACAATTCCTATCACATGGCCATTTGTTGTTTGGTGCTTGGATATGGTTGGTCCTTTCAAGCCGGCTAAAGGCAATATGACACATATCTTGGTCATGGTGGACAAGTTCACCAAGTGGATCGAGGTGAAACCTATTCGGAAGTGCGATGGGGTCACAGCTGTGAAGTTCGTGAAGGATGTGATCATGAGATATGGCTACTCGCACAGTATCATCACCGACAACGGCACCAACTTGCAGAGGGGGCAATGGTGCGATTCTGCAAGATAAGCATCCGACTAGACGTTGCGTCAGTCGCGCACCCTGCCTCCAATGGGCAAGTTGAGAGAGCAAATGGGATGGTACTGGCAGGCAAAAGCCAAGGCTGATTGAGCCATTGCTGAAAACACCTGGGTGTTGGCTAGAAGAGTTGCCAGCGGTGTTGTGGAGTCTAAGGACTACCCCTAACCGTCAACCGGCTACACGCCATTCTTCTTGTATACAGGCTGAGGCCGTGTTGCCAATAGACCTAGAGCATGACTCCCCCCGAGCCCTCTACACTGAGGTGGAGGCGAGAGAAGCTCGAGAATACGACGTTGATCTGCTTGAAGAAGCAAGAGAGCTGACTCTGTCACGTTCGCTATCTACCACAAAACCTGCGGCGCTATCATAGCCGAAAGGTGAACCCAAGGGTTTTCCGAGAAGGAGACATGGTCCTTAGGCTTGTGCAGCGCACAGCCGGATGCACAAGTTGTCTCCTCCTTGGGAAGGCCTTTCATTGTGAGCAAAGCGCTGCACAATGATGCGTACTATCTGTAGATGTGCGCCCATCGCAGGCGAACAGGGCAGATAAAGCTGGAAAGGAAACCAAGCGCCCTTGGAATGTAGCTCTACTTCGTCGTTTTCATTCGTGAGCAAAGATGTGTATGTACCCTCTTATCCGAGTTGAAATTCTACTCTGCAATCTGAAATTGTTCCGGGGACTGCCCTCGTCCAAATTTGCTCTAATGTTCTTACTTGGCTTGGTCCTTTCTATTCGGTTGCTCCACTTCAGAACTCATAAGTGCATTGAGTAGTGTGTTTAAACCTATATGCCAACTCTTCGACTCTGCTGCTGTCCGAAACCCGGCTTCATGGCAAGCAAGAGAACAAGCAAAAGGTCAATGAGCACACGAAAATCGCTAAGGAAGAAAGAGTGCAGGAACCGAGTAGATTGTTTGTTACTTTTGTTCCCTGTTTTCGTCTTCTCGGCTAAGTGGTGGGCTGCGTTACCATGATTGTTTCTAGCGGCTAAGTATTTGCAGCCCTACTACTTGATTCTTGTGACTCGAATACCAAAAAAGCGACAAGTCGCAGGTAGAGCAGAGATGAAAAGACAGGGTGAATAAGAAATGCAACTCGGGGACTCGCATGGAAACGCAACTCGGCATTAAGCCAGTGTCGTTCAAATTGATTAATGTCGAAATAAACAGAGTGGGCATAAAAACTGTGTAGCAAGCAAAACAAGGATAGTCTGTTACATCTGCTCCCGGCATCCCGGGGATCTGATAAGTTTTCGAGTAAAAAGAGAGTGCAGGTTGCTTCAAGATGAGGAGGCAGCGCTCTCGGCGCTGGCCTTGGCTGCTGTTTCTTCGGCGGCGGTCTTGGCAGCGGCTTCTTCGGTGGCGGTCGTGGCGGCTGTTCCTTCGGTGCTGGCATGGGTGGCATCCGCTCCCGTCTGGACGGTGGCGGATTCCTTCATCTCGGCATCATCCTGGGTGGCCGCCTGCTCGGAAGTGGCCGTGGCCAGACGGGTCCTGGAGCCGAAGAGGAGCCTGAAGCTTGGCCAGGAGGGGGCACCGTGTCGTCGAGAGCAGCACCCGAGGAGGTGCCAAAGTCGAGTGCGGCAGTGTCGATGTGGGCGTACTCGTCCTCATCGCTACTCGCGACGGCGACGTTCTTCCCCTTCCCGGCCTTGCCCTCAGGATAATCGAAGAGGCCTTCCAAGTCGGATTCCACTTCGTCGTCCTCTTCCTCTTCCTCTTCGTACTCAGTGTCAGGTTCGGGGAGGCCATCGATGAAGATCTCCGTCTCGGCGCACTCCGCGACCTCGTAGGCGATCTGCTTGCGTGTGGCCACGCAGTCGGGATCTACCTCCCACTTGGAATTATTGCGCTTCCCGCGGATGAGCTGCATATTGAGGTTTTCATACCAGGATGCGATGCAGAGAAGCATCACGTCTGCGCCAGCACGGGCGCCCGAGGCACGCCACTTCTTTAACTCCTTCTTCACATTCTTCAGCTTGAAGGCTAGGCCCTTCATGGTGGTTGGCCTATCATCATGAGGCCAAAACAGCCTGTGGAGCTCAAAGCCCTCGTGCACCAAGTCAGTTCCGACGCCAGCCAGCTGTTCGAAATAGTCCTTGAGCACCAGCAAGCTGTCCTCGATCCCGGCTCTGGTATCTGCTGCCTCACCTTTTGCAAGGCGAGCTGCTTGGGCCTTGGCCACCTTAGGCGCAGAAGGGGAATCAAGATGAGGCCAGATCTCTGAAATAGCATGTGGTAACTTCAGAACCGAGAAGAGAAGAACCGAGTAGAGGAAAACCGAGAAGAATACGACCGAGAAGAAAAGAAGCAGCGAAAAAGACTTACCGGACAGTTCGTTGCGCAGCCGCTGCAGCTGGGTCCTCCAGGACTCCTCGTTGGAAATGTGCTTTTCTTGGATCAGGCGCAAGCTATCCATCTGAGCAAAGAGATCAGCGTTGGTCTTCTTTAAGGTTTCGCATTCCTGCTCAAGGGCCCTCTCCTTGGCTCTGAAAGTGGTCTCGGCCTTGGCCTTCTCGGCGATTGCTTTGTCCCTCTCGGCGCCAATCTTGACGGCATCCTGGAGTGCCTTTTGCAACTGGAGTTGCAGCTTCTCGGTCTCCGTGGTGTGGTCCTTCAACGCTCAACGGCCTGGTCGGACAGCTGCTTCTGCACCTCTGCTGCTTGACACAATCTTGGTGTGCCTCAGCAAACAACTTGTAATCTTCTGCGAAGAGATAGATGAGGTTAGCAGAGGAGCAGAGAAGAAACAAACTCAAAGTCAAACCGAGTAAACAACAAGCTTACCTTCTAGCCTTTTGATGGTGGCCTCGGAGTTCTCCACGAAGCTGCGGCACTTCTCATGTTCGTCTGCTAAGGCCTTCAGTTTTTCTGCAGAGAAGGAGGTTAGCGCATAAGAAAGCATAAGCGAGCGTAAACAAAAACGCATGAATCGCACAGCTAAAAGCGTACCTTGCACTTCAGTCAGCTGCTGGGTGCTGTCCTTGGCGGTCTTGCTGGCTGCCTCCGCAGCTGCCTTTTCCTTCTCTAAGCAGCAATTCGCCTCCTGGCGATGGAATGGTTCCAGAGAAGAATGCGGTATAAGTGGGTCCGCTTAAGAACGCTATCCTGAGAAACGAGAAGAAAATGAGTTAGGCAAAGCAGAGAAGATTCAGCCCGAGTAGGAGGCTACTCGGAGAGTATCCGTCTACTCGACCCGAATCTCGGGGACTGGGGGTGATGGTAAGAAAGAAGAAAGGCGAGTAGAAGAGAAGAAAATTCAACTCGGAAAAGGCAAGAAGGACTTACTGCATAGGACTGCTCGATGTCTTCAGCGTTCTTGCGGTGCAGGAACATCTTGGCTGCGAGGGTTGCGGTCTCGGCGGAGACGGACATGGGCCTGTGTCCCAGATCGATCTTGTTCCAATCCACGCGCATGTGGTCGATGCCGCCAAGGGTCAGGCCGTGCCATTTCTCCTCCCCGAGAACCCTGCTGTCCCACCTGGCGTTGATGTGGCCAACGGTGTCCAATACCTGTTCAAGACCCTTGGAAGTTATTGGTTTGTCTTGGACTCCACGAGAAGCGATGTTGACAGACTGGGGTTGGCTTGGATCTGGAGGAGGGGAGTTCATGGCTACAACCTTCCTTCCCCTCTGGATAGCTAAAGCTTTGTCCTTGGGAGGGAAGCCGATTGAGTGCTGATGGCTAACCTCAATCATGTACTCCGGGTAGCAAGGCTGGCCAGCAGCGCGAGCGTCTGCAGAGAGCGCAGCAGGAATCGGGCCGGACTCGTGGATCACGAGCGCTCCGCCTGAGGATGTACTCTGGTCTCTGGCCCGCTTCTTCGTTTGCTCCTTCTCAACCCTCTGCTTCTTGGGATCCTCAGTCTTCTTCCCGTCAGTCTTGGCCTTCGCCTTCTCGGGGACTGCCTTCTCGGCAGCTTGCTTCTCGGCCTTCTTCTGCTCAGCACTGGCCTTCTTCTGCTCAGCCTTGGCCTTCTCAGCAGCTTCCTTATCAGCAGCTTCCTTCTCGGCCTTGGCCTTCTCAGCATCTTCCTTCTCGGCTGCCCTTCTGTCAACCTCACCCCTCAGAGCATCCAGGGCTCGTTGCCTGGTTACTCGCCCGGCAGGAGGGCTGGATGTATCCTTGGTTTTCGGCGGCGAGGAGGAGGTTGGCGGTGTAGGGCCTTGCGCAGTTGGAGGTGTAGGGCCTTGCGCAGTTGGCGGTGTAGGGCCTTGCGCAGTTGGAGGTGTAGGGCCTTGCGCAGTTGGTGGTGTAGGGCCTTGCGCAGTTTGTGGTGCCGCAGATCCGTCGCCCTGTGCAGCTCCTGGCTGGGCGCTCGGTGTCACACCCGGTTGCACGCTGCTCAATGGGTAAGCGTCAGTCATGGTGGCATCCGCGGCGGTGGTGTCTTCTACTCGCTGCTCGGCAGCGAGGCTCTCTTGTGCAGCAGCCCCTGTGGCGGGCTGCTCTTGCTCTGCTTCAGGCCGCTCGGCGGCGGCGTTGTCTTGCATCTCTTGATCTTGGTTATCCTCGGCATTGCTAGCCGGAGGAGAAGGGGGTCTCTCATCGTGGACGGCAGTGTCCTGTGCTGCTGGTTCTGACGCTGCTCCTTGTGCTGGATTGGCAGCAGCAGCATTGGCGGTGTGGTCCTCATCATCATCGTCCAGATTGACCAGAGGTACTGGTTTTTCCTTAGTATGGTCAGACGCGAGAGCTGCGTTTGCGTCCATAGGAGGTCTGCAGAGAAAGGGAAACAGAAATTAGAAGGAATTTGGGGAAAATAGTACCGCACGAGAAGGGAAACGACCGAGAAGAGGGCTTACGCGGTGGAGCATTTGAGCTCTCGTCTGGATCTCTTCACGACCACTTTCTTCTCGGCGGGCTTCTTCCTCTTGGCAGGAGGCGCTGGTGCTCCGCTACCAGCCCGTTTGCGGGTCTCAGGAGCGGCGACGGACAGGGGCTTGACGACTAGGGGCGCATCGCCCTCGTTCTCGTCTTCGTCCTCGTCGTCCTTGTCCGCGGAAACTTCATCTGGGAATCAAAGAGAAAAGAGGAAAGAATCAGAAACAGCAAACGAGGGATTGATGCTTCTCGGAAACAAACAGAATGAAAGTATAGTTACCATCAAAATCCTCGTCGGACCAGGTGCGGAGAGCGTCGCGCTTATCAGTGATGGGGGAGCGAGAGAGGTTGGGCTGCTCCGCGGCATCGAAGGAGGGCACATCGTCCTCCTCACGATCAGGAGACCAGTTGCCCTCAAAAACCTCGCAGCTCTCGATTATCTGGCGAGTGAGGACCTGAAAAACAGAGAAGGATCACAGACTAGCCGAGTACCAGGAAGGAATTCTACTCGGATAGGCGTGCAAGTACAAAGCACACAAAGCCTAGGCAGTTTACTAAGCATTCTACCCGGACAGGCGTGCAAACACAAAGCATACTAAGCCTAAACATGTTTGCCGAAAGGTATTACTCGGAAGGGCGTGCAGGTATAAAGCACATCAAGCCTAAGAATCGTTCTCGAGTAGGCTATCCGGCAAGGCGTGCAAACACAAAGCATACTAAGCCTAAGGCGATTCGGCTAGATGTCCTACTCGGAACGCAAGGCAATTGCTAGTTGATGCAAGAGGGAGAAGTTATCTACTCGGAAAGTGTATGCAGAGAGCAAAGTAAGAAAGGCGTACCCGCTCAATTGGCTTTGTACGGCTGTACGGGACGAACCCGTATTGCCAGTGGTCGCCAAGGCTTGTCGTCAAGATGTTCCTTGCGTGCCAGGGAACGTCGATGTTGTCGATCTCGATGGTGGTGGTCCTGGTGCAGTCGCGGGGGCCTCCCATGTAACACATGAGATGGCAGCGCTCCTGCAAGGGCAGTACTCGGCGCTGGATCCAGCAGGCCACCGGGTCGTCGTTCTTGAGGCCCTGCGCCTTCAGCCAGCCGAGTCGATTCTCCATCTCGATGGCGTCATCGTCATTGACGGGCTTGTCCTTCCAGTACATCCCGATTGGAGCGCGATTGCACCAAACGGGCAAGTTGATTCTATCGTTCACCGGGGCTCCTTCCGAGGCGGCAACGTTCCTGACGTAGAGGAACGTCTTCTGCCATAGCTTGACGGAGTCCAGCCCCTTGATGCGGGGGTGGTTCGTCCCGGACCGCTGCACCATCATGGCGCAGCCGGTGTCGGTGGCGCGGGCGACGCCCGCGGAGTCCTTCTTCCCGGTGGATTGCTGGCGCAGGTGGAATACCTGAGCCACGTCTCCCACGTGGGCCGGATGCCGAGGAAGGCCTCGCAGACCACGGCGTGGTAGGCGAGGAAGACGACTGCATTGGGGGGCAGATGGTGCATCTGGATGCCGAAGTGGTTGAGGAACTTCCGCAGGAAATCGGACGCGGGCAATCCGAACCCGCGCTCGAAATGCGCCAGGAAGACGACGCGCTCTCCCTCCCGCGGGGACGGCACGATTTCACCGTCCGGCGCCCGGCACTCCACGCCGGGAGGGACTCGCCTGGTATTGACGAGCCAGGCGCAATCTTCCGCGGTAACGCAGGAGCCGGCCCAGCCAGACTTGGCCATTGTTGCGAGTAGGGAAGGAGGAAGAAATCGAAGGAGTTGGTTGGTGGATTGAGTCCGCGGCGGCGCGAGAGCTTGCGCGGCGGCGGAGAGCACGGTGGCGGAGAAGAGCAGGAGACGAAGAAGGAATAGTGCGAGGGAAGGGGAAAAGGAAGTTACCGACGGGGGTATTTATATCTCCTCCGCGAGTTTACCGTTACCGTCGTGGAAGTGGGATCGATTGTGGCGTGTGGTGGATCCTGTGGCCGGCTAGAAACGCACACAAGCGCCGGTTGCGCGCGTAATGGCCACAGTTGATCCCACCGCCGAATCGTGGCCTATAACTACACTTGATGGGACATGACGGCCGGTGGGCCCATTGCGTGAAAACTGGACGCGTGGTAGGTCATGTCCTGGGCAACGAAACGACAAGGTCGTGGATGCTTGACATGTGTGCAGTTGCTGCGCGAAGGGCTGGATTGTGCTCTGTGCTGCAGAGGCTCAATCTGAGAAATTTCTCTAAGTCTTTTTACTCGGTTACAGAGTAGAAAGCAAGTGCTACTCGGAAAAGAGGAAACTCAAGGTACTTTCCTGATAGCTACTCGGAGGTTCTACTCGGCATCTTGAGGTTCAAGGGCTGAGATGCAAAGGCTGGTTTTAAGCTGGCAGAGCCTAGTGAACGAGTTCGCAAGACTCAACCAGCTTCGGGGACTGCTGTCGGGGGGTTACCCCCGAGTAGGGTAAAGACAGGTGGTAAAGGCAGCTTACAGAAGAGAGTTTTGGTCGAGTAGCCGACTACCTGGTACTCGCTACCCGGTCGACGGCTACTCGGTCTCACCTCAAGATGGCCAGAAGGAGATATCAATCAAGTTCTATCCTTTCGAGTAGAAGGATTGGCCCGAGTACAATTGGCGGGAACAATTGGCGGGAAACTACTCGGGCCAGAAAGTCAAAGGAGCCGTTCTGACACAGGATCCCGCGTATCCTGGGTCCGTACTTGGCAGCATTCAACTACTGTTCACATGGGACCGGCCTGCCTGACAGTGACAGCATGGAAGCAGGCCGTGGCAGGATAAGGGGGGCCTCTCTGTGCCTAGGTACAGTGATACCAGTCTGTCCCCTAGTTTTGCCCAACGACTTTACGGAAGCAGCCAAGATTAGGAACCAAAGCTGTCAGCGGGTACTCGGAGAAAGGACGATGTGCACACTATGTCGACACTTGTCTAGATTTGGACGTATCCGGCTGGGCACCGTGTATATAAGGTGCCCCGCCGCCTCCTGCGCGAGGCATGCTCTGGGCTTGCTCACTCAGAGTGAACCCTAGAAACCCTAAGTTCTTGACCTAGCTTCTCGGAGGGAAGAGAGAAGCTACTCGGTAGCGATATCATTTGTACTGTGGCTACTCGGAGAGACATCGTAATACATAGAGAAAGGCAGGAGTAGGGGTTTTACCTCCTCACGAGGGCCCTGAACCTGGGTACATCGTGTTGTTTGTGTTGTGTGGATCTTACCTCACGCGGCTATTCGTCGCGTGATCCCTCCCCGGACACCTCCAGCGTCCATCGTCCCCACATCTTTAGCCATCCTATGGCATCTGCCGTGACACCACCACGACACACGTTTTATTAAAATATTGGCAAAGTGCACAGAAAAATATTGTAAACAAAGATTCTGATGTACCTAGAATAATGCATGCAGAAGATTGCTTATTGTATCCATAGAAAAACCCATTGCTATCAAAAATTCTTTCCACAAATCATCATGTGTGCCATTCAAATCAAATCAGATGGCATCTTAGCATTGTAGATTCCAAGACTGCATCAAAATTATTGAAAAATTACATGGAAAATATCGCATATGTAATACATATACTGTCATAGACTATATGGGCATAGTGTCACTGGAATCGAAATGTAGCAAAATGGTAGCCTGCATTTGGTGTGCAAACAACCGAGATTATTTCACATTCTCCTCTATCATTCTGTAAACGAACAATCGACATATAAGTAGTACTAACGTAGGTATGCCTAACTTCTCAAATAACTATGTTCTGGAGAATACGTTGTAAGGTATGCATTGCTTATTATGATAGTCTTCTCAAATCCCCACGGCGTAATAAATGTAACAAATAACTGAAAGTCTCAAACTCTAAGAAACAAAGTATTTATCGTCATGCTATTGTATCAACTCACCTCGTTGTCCTTCTCTTATGTTTTCATCATATGAAAGAATGATCAATTAATCCTTCCAAGGCCTTGAAGAACAACTCCCTTGCTGATATCACATGACTTGACTGAACCAACAATATCATATAGCGAGAAATCAAAAGGTTGTACTGATTTCATGTTCCCATTATCAAATAACAGAGGATGGTGGAAGTAGCCCAGACTGCACTATTGCTACAACTAACACACTGGTAGATGGCTTTGAATGAAGTATAAAAATATTTCTTGTTCACCACCATTAACCAACATAAATAAACATGAGTAGTAAGAATTGTTGACAAAAATAGGAACACACCCAAATTGCCCAATTGTTAAGATCGAAACCTTATACAACCATCAGATATATTGGTCACTGGGGGTCATATTGTACCACCCTGTAAATATAATGCGAGTACGACATCAACCACATCTTTCTGTCAAAATAATTGGATTAGAGAAAATGACTATAGGTGAAGTCGTTAATCCATGAAGACATTTTTATGGGCGGTAAATACGATAAATTAATTATTCTAGCAAGAACATTTTAAATAATCGCCTCCACCTCATCATTGTATCTATCAAGATTTGAATTTCACACAATACATAGAAAAAAATCACCCATACAAAAAGAGGTATTAGGAAAACCTAGGAGAGAGGAACACTCTTGTGTGATGTTTAGACACAAGAAACAAAGTCACTCATGCAAAAAGAAGCCCTTATCTTTCAAGCCCCCTTTTTATGGTTAATCTCATTGAGCATATAATTTATCAAGACCTCAAAATACAAACGCTAGTTGGCATAACTTCGAAAGTTTAGAAGCATGAAAGAAAATCGAGCTCCAAAGTAACAACCTCAGTTTCTTACTCGGACTATCAGATTTAATGAGAAAAGGAAAAAGATTCGTGAAAACACTACTAACTGGTGACGACCATGGAAATTTTGGTGAGGAGTTTAGAGGCATTGATATCATCAGTTTGAAATTGCTTCCTGAATATTGGTCTTGTCTCATTTGTTTGCTAAAACTTGGTGAGGATTGTATTCGACATTTATCATGACCAAGAGGGTTTCCTTGTAAGCAAGATGCACAATAATTGGTCGCACAAAAAAATAGTCAAATAAGAGCACAGAGGACCTCCCTTCTAAGGAAAAATTCAGGTGCAATCAAACTATTAAGGTACCAATAGGAGCCTACCTAGTTGATTATGTATGAATGGTTGTCGGGCTGTACATTCCACTACCAGTAGGCAGGGTTTATATCATATTCATTTAGTGGAGGCTATGGCATGTACCTGGGGAGCTGCAAGGAGAACAATACTTCTTGTATATTACTTTCATACACAAATTATCTGTTCTGCTGATAAGGTGACATCAACACAAGTAGTTGCTTTAACAATGTATAATAAAACTTCAAGTGAGCTAATAGCATCAAGGAAACGATTAAACTGTAGAAAATATCTCCACATAAAAATAATGATACAAACATGCTATTTATGAAATACAAACTGTATACTCCAGCAGGGTGCTCATATTAATCATATCTGGCTGTCAAGCACTGAATTTTCAAAGTAATACTTCCGGATGATGTGCATTGCCGATATAAAATTTACATTACCTGTACTGCTAATGAATACTGGAATGTGTCAGAACATCACATAAGAGTATTTCTCCCTCCATTTCACTCTATTAAACTCAAGTTTGGATTCACGACTCCAAAGAAAAGACAACCGACAGATCTGCGATGCCAGCGGGGACGGTCCAAACTGGTGCAAGCTCTACAACTCTGACCATCCTTGCAGCTCATTTCCTTATCTAATTTAATCCCGGTTGGTGAGATACGAACTAAGCCTGGTTGGTGAGATACAAACTAAGTTCTGTTGCTAGCTACACTGTTTATTATCCTGTAAGTCAGCAATTGATGAAGCAACCAAAAAGAAATAGAGGAAGAGCAAGTCCATGGTGGACGACTGACCTAGGGAGGAGACTCCTTTACTCATCGCCGGAGGAGGAAGGGCCGGAAGATTTTGGGAAGAGGATGCCAGTCCAAGGGCCTCACTGTCCACCTTAGTGCTGCCAGACCCCACCTGCACGGCTACTGCACAGCCCCAGACAACATCTAGAGCGGCTCCTCCAAGCCTCCTCCATACCCTGCGCCGCCTCGACGGCCGCCGGCCCGTTCGTATGAGCTGCTCCTCCATGGCCCCCTTGAAACAGCCACGGAGAAGAGTTTCCCCGACTCTCGCCTGGCAGCGTGATGGTCGAGATGAGGCTGGAAGAGGCAGAGTGAAGGAGGCGCACCTGGCCGCGCGGGGTGGCGGCCGGAGCTTGGCGGGCGGCACCCGGAAGAAAACCTAGGGAGAGAGGCGGAGAGGGCATCACTACTGGAATTCGAGACTTTGCCGTGTATCATAAATACTCGGCTAAGGCCAAAAAATACTCGGCGAACACTTTGCCGAGTGCCACACTCGGCACACGTCACTCGGCGTCGTTCATCTCGGCAATCGGAACTTTGCCGAGTGTCAAACCGCGGGCCGCTCGGCAATCTCTTCGCCGAGTATATTCGGGGAACACTCGGCAAAGTTTCCTGGAACAGGTTCCATTCCTTAGTCTATAACGGAACGGTGCTCGACACTTTGCCGAGTGTAACACTCGGCAAAGTTCCTGGGCCCAGGCGTCCATGGTAGCGCCACGTGGCCTGTACGCCGAGTGTCACGACACTCGGCAAAGAGGCAGCCCCTGTTCGCCGAGTGACCTCTTTGCCGAGTGCCATTTCGCCGAGCACATCGAGCACAGCCGAGTGACCCGTACGCCGAGTGTCTCGGACACTCGGCAAAGTCTCGAAACTATACGCCGAGTGTATTGCTTTGCCGAGTGTCGCTTCGCCGAGCGTACTCGCACCACCGAGTGGGGACTATGCCGAGTGCCGTGACACTCGGCATAGTCCCCTCCCGTGTACGCCGAGCCCCAGTTTGCCGAGTGTCGCACTCGGCAAAGAGGTTGCCCAGGTGACCAAATGGCACCTGGGAGCAAACTTTGCCGAGTGTTTTGTTGGCCACTCGGCAAAGACTTGCTCCCAGGTGCCATTTGGTCGTCTGGGCAACCTCTTTGCCGAGTGTAACACTCGGCATAGTGACCATATGGGTCTTTGCCGAGTGTAACACTCGGCAAAGACGTTGCAGTTTTACCAGCAGCTGGCTGCATTTGCTTAATTCCCTGCAATTAAATCACAAATTATATTTGTTTCACAATTTTCAGTACCAGAACACCCAAAACACACAACTTTCAACAAAATAGCAACAAATGCATGATATAATTCATAGTTAACTCCACAAGAACACATATACATGTCACAAATGTTCAAAAGTTCACAAGATCATCCTAGAAGCATCATACAAGTTCAAAAGTTCACAAGATCGTCCTAGAAGCATCATACAAGTTCAAAAGTCGTCAAGTTCATGTTTGTTGCCACAAGAACGACGGGATCCTAAGTCAACTATGCACGAAGGTCTACGGAGCCGACTCGTCACCGTCAGCTCGAGATCCGTCCTGCTCCATGTCGTTCTGGGTTCCCGATGATGAAGCATTTCCCTATACAGATCCATATTAGTCGACTAAGCTGGAAAAATGAATCAGTTAACAAGCTGCAAGCCAACTTACCAAGTTGAGGTTGAACGGCGGTAGAGGAGGTAGAGGAGGAGCTGATGGATCCCGTGGAAGAGCGCTGACCATCTGCAAAGATCAAAAGAGATAGACCGGTGAGTTTACACGCATATAATGATGAATGGAACTAAAAGGGGTGAAAATAATACCTGCATCATTGCCTGCATCCATGCATGCTGGCTACTCATCTGCGCCTCCATTCTTTGGACCTTCTCTTGGGACTCCATCGCGATCCGCTTGTTTTCATCAACTTCATCCTACGGGGATGTTTAATGTCAACAATTGTGCAACGGAAAACAAGATATACGGGTGCTGAAGAATGATTGTACCTGCATAGCGGCGATGGCATCTAGTCCTGGCCGTGGGCGGCGCTCGATAGAGGGCGATGAGCTGACCGACCTCGCACGGATCTGGGAGAGTGTGGGTGTACCTGTGGTATCGAAGGCGCCATTGGCGAAGGCAAATCTGCCGTTCCTTCGACCCTCTCCCGCAACCATAGCAACCTGTGGATCATAGGGGGCCGTGAAGGGGTCACAGTCAGGGCCGTGCTTCTCCTTCATCTTCTCGACGTACTTGTCCCACTTCTTGCCGGTTTGCGAGTTGATCCACTGCTGATCAGCCGGTACATCCGGTTTCAGCACCTTGGGAGTCCGGGTCCTACGGAAGGCCTGCATGCGATTGATCTCATTGCCCTTCTCGGCCTAAAATTGAAAGCAGAAGTATATTAGCACAAACCTATAAAGTTAGAAGAACATTGCATTGAAAAGGAAAAAATATGAACGGTTATTTACCTCTCTCTGGACGATGCCGGTGAGGCTGAGGCCGCCCTGACGGTGTCCCTCGCCTAGCAGAAGACGCCGGGCCCGGCACGCGGCGTGTTCCGCCTTGTACCCGTCGCTCACCCACTTCGCGACCATCACCTTATAGCAAGGCAGCTTGTTGGCCAGGCACTGAGGCACCACCTGTTTGAAAAAATTAGAGCCACGTGAGACCATCCGGCGGCCATATACGAATAACTATAAAGACTATGTCCTTACCTTCAAGTATTGGACCTCGGACAAGTGAATCAGTCGGGCGTCCTTCTTGGACAACGTGGTGTTCAAGTATTTGGCATAGAACTTAACCACGCACAGCACACGCGCCTCGTAGTGCATGTCACGGATAAGCTTCTTGGCCATCTTGATCAGCACAGCCGTGGCCCTAGCCTCTTCCCCCTCGACGCAGGTGAAGTAGTCCTACAACCATTGCAGAAATTTAAGACATTAGCACGATATATATATTTCACGAAAGTATTGCCCTAAAACCATTTAGCATTGGAAAATGTACTAACCCAGAAATCTGTAATCACCCGGGTGCCTAAGTGGTCGTACACCCGGCCCCACTTGTCCGCCACATCGGGCACCTGCTCGTAGTGCTTCCAGGAAGCAGTTGGCTCCTCCTTGCCATCCAGGGTGACCAAGCCTGGGAAATGCTTCTTGCAAAGAAGCCCAAGGATGCCGCTCATGGGCCGTGGTGGCCTGGGCCCCACATACGCCAAGGACCTGCACGTGCACAAAAGAAAAACAAGCTAGTTAGTTATGTTTTGATGAAAAATTAATATAGCAAAAATGTAGCAACGATGATTAACAATCACTTACGTGTCGCCGTCCGGTCTGACCAAGTGGTGCCGGTGGGGGTATGGCGGCTCAGGTAGCCGCGTGGGCCGCGCAGAAAAGGTTTCTTGTCCGCGGGCCACACTTTCCCTAGCTGGGGGAGCGGGTGTGCGAACAAGTCCTCGTCCTCCTCGGACTCCAGGTCCGAGGGCTGCTCCTCCTCCTCCTCGTCCCGGTCAGACCCGTCCTCGGCGTCTGACCCCTCCTGCTCGTGCTCCTCCTCCTCCTCCTGCTCCTCATCCTCCTGCTCCTCCTCCTCGTCAGAAGAAGTAACCTCGGGCAAGGGGCTCTGTGAGCGAGCAGCCCGGTGCGAACCACGCCCCCTGGGCGACGGGCCGGGGCTCTCCGTGAGCTAGAGGTCTCCTCCGTGCCCGCGCCGGGGGTCGCAACCCGTCGTCGCCCTATCAGTGTGCGCGCGCCATCCTCAGATCTGGCGTACAAGCCCTGCACATGGGCCTTCTTGGGGGCGCTGCGCTTTAACCCCTTGGGGGCCTTGGAACCTGCCATGTTTCACCTGTTATGACACAAGAGGGAACCCGATTAGTACAGGTGATAACAAATGTTAAAAAGTTAAATAAACAAAGAGTAATTCATACAAAGCATATTATGTACATGCAAAAATAAATTAAAGCGCAATTAAAATAGTAAAGTGTCACAATTTCACCTTTTCTGTACTTAAATGTCTAATATAAAACTAGCAGAAGCGCTCATCGTAACCACGGGCTGCTTAAAATCCTGACATTTGTCATGTGCACGATTTTCTGCTGAAAATCTCCTCCCATGAGCTTGAAGAACCTGATCTTGTTCACGGCCATGTGCTCCCAGAAGTAGTGCTCTTGCCACTCCCTGCACCGATATTTTGGTGACCAAAATAACAGCGTAGGGAGTGGCAAGAGCACTACTACTGGGAGCACATGGATGTGAACAAGATCAGATTCTTCAAGCTCATATGGGAGGAGATTTTGAGCACAAAATCGTAAGTGCTTGGAGACTCTAAGAACCATGACAAACGTCAGGATTTTAAGCGCAAGTAATGTAATAGCAATAAGAAGTTCCGAATAGAAAAATATTACAAGCTATAAGTTTCGAAGTGACACACAAATAGTGAAAACTAAATGCTAATTATACATTGACGGTTACATAGTTGGAACACAAATGGTTCAGAACCCATTGTCTACATCCTTGGGATCATAACTTGGACCGGGATCATCATCGTCGTCGCTATCACGGGTGTACCACCACTCTTCCATGTAGTTCGATGGTGGACCGCTCGGCTCCTCAACATCGGTTATGTGGAGACGTTCAAGTAGTTCCACGTCCTTAGAGTTAAGAACAGCTGGATCGTCGTCTTGCTCACTCTCGGCGCCCATGCCATCATCACCGTCGTCTTCTACCATTTCGTCAATTGTGGGCAAGTCGATGCTGAACCGGCCGGTGAGCCCATCGTCGTCCTCTTGATAGAACTCTCCCTCATAGGTGATGGGGTTTATGCGCTGGTGGTAATCTTCATCGTTTGGAGGAGGTGGTCTATTACGCGGTGGCACCGTGATCACCACATCCACCCCTGGAGACGTTTCATAGTTTTGCATGGGTAGGGGAGATAGAATACTTGGGTGGCATGTTGTGCAATGATGTAGACATCATCTCCCCCATAGACAGATGCTCGTTCAATTTCGATCAATCCAATTTCAGGATTTCGTCTCACTCTAGTTGGGATCGAACCAATGGCATTTGAATACAACCGGGTTCTTCTTGCCGAAATGGAAATCGAGCTCATAAATTCCCTCGACGATGCCGAAGTAATCACCACCGGCATTCGTGAAGACCCCGAAATTATTTGTCTTCCGGTTCGGCCGTTTCTCATCGTAAGAACGGGTATGGAAGCGATACCCATTCACATCGTAAGATGTGAATGTCTTGAGGGAGTAGGTGAACCCGAGGGCAAGTTGCCGCAACTCGGGACTCATTTCCTTGTCGGTTAAAGCCTACAAGGTCAATAGGAGTGTTACTTAAAGCTAAGATCGGCGTAAAATATGTCTCACTAGAAACCATGTAAGATAGAGTGTTACTTTTGTGGCGAACCAACTAATGAAACCGCCGCCTCCTTTGCCACCCTTCTTAAAAATAGTAGTCTTCTCGTCGTAGGTAGGTTCTCGGGAATGTTTCCAGGTTTCTTTCTCAAATAACCTAGGTGCGGAATGACAAAAATCGGAGTTAGACACAAACTATGGGAATGAAAGCTTGTGAAAAGAAGGTGTTGAGCACTTACTCAATGTAGGGCTTTACTTCCGCCGTGTTCTTCAGGACACGAGAGAATAGCCGTCCATTGTTCATGTGAGTCTACTTGCTCTTGCTTCACGCCACTTGATCTGCCACCAAGCCCTGCAAGTATGCTAAGCTCGGGTGCATCCGCGGAGTTGGGGTCATTATTGTACCGAGAAAACTGGATTATGACGAGTGGGAAGACTTTCATGATAGTACTTTGTCGTAAAGTTTGCCACCTCCTCGTTGAGGTTGCCTCACATATGGATGCTTCGATGCGACATTTGTTCGTGCTTTTCTCTCTAAGTTTCTTCTGCTCTCTCTCGGTTGAAAACATCCAGCGGTACTGCACAGGGCCACCCAATCGTGCCTCTTCAGCGAGATGCAAGAGCAAGTGTTGCATCGGATTAAAGAAGCCGGGGGGAAAGATCGCCTCTAGGTCCACCAGTAAGCCGGCAACCTGTTCCTCCAACTTAGCAACCACAGCTCGGTCTAATTCCTTGGCACAAAGCTGGCGAAAGAAAAACTCAACTTGGCTAGCACTAGCCAAATTTCCTCATCAACGTATCCTCGAATCATGACAGGCATGATCCGCTCAATCCATACGTGGTAGTCATGACTCTTGAGCCCTGTTATCCGAAGCCCTACAAGATTCACTCCCCTCATTATATTAGCTGCGTACCCATCAGGGAAGAAGAGACAGTCCAAGATCCACTGGAGAACTTCTTTCCTTTGGGCCCTAGTCAGGCAGAAAGGGGCCGGTGGCTTCGTCCATGTTTTTTTGGTTTTGGTGGGAGGCTTCATGTTTAAATGTTTCCTGTCACATAGCTCCTCTTGATCGACTCTTGCCTTAACGTTATCCTTCGTCTTCTCAAGATCCATAAGTGTTGCCCAAGGGCCTCGGCGATACTTTTTCCGTGTGCATGACATCAATGTTATGTGGAAGAAGAAGATCCTGCATGTAAGGGAGCTTCCACAGGCATGAGATGTGAGTCCACTGGTGCCATTCTCCATATCCCAGAAAGCCAGTCCCCTCGGCATTGAGCTCCAGACTTTCTAGCTGAGCCTTCACGTCTACACGGTCATCAAAGTTGGTCGTGGAGCATCGACAGCTACATCTTTCGTCCACTTCTTTTTATTTCGCCGGTATTTGTGACCAAGACGAAGGAACTGACGATGTTGGTCAAAGCATGAGTATTTTCCACCCTTTTTGAGCCAAAGGAAAGTCACAGCCTGGTAGCACACCGGACAAGGCCACTTCCCATGAGTGCACAGCCGCGAATATCGCGCGAGCCGGAAGGTCATGCAGGGAAGTGAAGTACCAAACATACATATCAAAGTGCTTCTTTTCTGCGGCGTCGTATGTCCGTACCCCGGTGTTCCAAGAAATGAGGAGATCATCTACCAGCGGCTCCATGAACACGGACATATTCTTCCCTGGATACTCAGGCCCTGGAATTATCAGCGACAGGAACATGTTCTGCCGTTGCATGCACACGCCGGGGGGGAGGTTCATCGGGATAACAAACATCGGCCAACAGCTGTATGAGGCAGACGTCATACCATATGGGTTGAAACCATCGGTTGATAACGCAACGGCTACACTCCTGGGGTCACCCGCTTTCTTCTTATGTTTGCCAACAAAGTCCTTCCATGCTTCACCATCAGACGGATGTATCATCTTATGAGGACGGTACCTCTTCCCGTCTGACGGCCATCTCATCTGTTTCGCAGATTCCTCGGTCATAAAAAGCCTTTGGATCCGCGGTATGAATGGAAGATATCGAAGGATCTTTTTGGCGACCGTTAGCTGCGTCTTCTGACCATTACCGGAGTCCACCTCCAGAAACCTAGAGGCCCCGCATTTGACACAGTACTTTGTCTTCTCATGCTCTTTCCTGAACAACATGCAACTCTTCGGACAACAATCTATCTTTTCATACGGCATCTTAAGGGAACCGAGGATTTTTTTCGACTCGTACATGTTCTTTGGAAGAAGTGTTCCGCCGGCAAGAGGGTGGCAATAACGGTCAGAAATGCATCAAAGGCGGCTATGCTTACATTGTGCTGGCTTTTGACCGCCATAAGCCGGCCGATGGCATCAAGTTGAGAAACTCGTGTATGCTCGTGCAATGGTTTTTGTGTCTCAAACAATGTGTCATAGAACTCTTTCGTGCTCTCCTCCGCATACTCGGGGGCATCTCCCTCACCGGTTGGATTTTCAGGTGCATGTGCAGTAGTGAAATCATCTAACATCGTGTCAAAACCGGTATCAAATCGGTCGATGCATCCTCAGTGCTAGGTGCCACCTTCTTCTTCTTCTTTCTACGGCGTACGGGATCGGCAGACTCGCCATGGTACACCCAACGGTAATAGTTTGGCATAAACCCGTACTTCCCAAGGTGATCAGAAATGACTATCCTCGGTTTCTCTGTCATGTTACGACAACGACTACAGGGGCACCATACATCAGACGAATCGTCAACTCTAGCAAATGCAAAATCCAAGAAACTGTTGGTCTTTGTAACCCAATCCATTGTCATATCCTTCACACTCGGTCGGCCACTGTACATCCACTCGCGTTCCTCCATTTCCACGCTGATGAATGCTCTCATATTAACATGTGTTTAAAATTTAACAAGTTTGTTTAAATTATCTACAACATACTGCAATTTTACGCTTTGAATGCAATCCTACATGCCTACTAGGTAAAGATAGGTCCTAATCCCACCCGTGGATGTGTAGCTTGTGTTGTTTTCCATGTCTACTCCTATCCGAGACAAATTTCGGCAGCACCTCCCCGCTGTTCTCCTAATACACGTCTTGACCACGGGGGTCGAGAGAATGTGTACTCGGAGAACAACAGAGAGGCGCCACCGAAATCTGTCTCGGATAGGAGTAGAACATGGAAAACAAACACAGCTACACATCACGAGCTGTCCAAAAACGTGGACAATTCGAAACAGTCGCGGTTATAAAATATAGATCTTTGTATATAAATACAAAGAGTTCTATTTTTTAAACTACAACTCTTCCGAACGGGAGACGCCTAGGGTAACGCGACTAGTTTGGTGATCTACACAAGAAAATCTAAAGATCGAGGCCGGGGAAGAGGTTTTTACACTCTAAGCGTGGCCGTGTGCCGATGAAGATGATCGCAGACGATCCCGGCCTACGATGACCCTCCTCAGCAAACCCCCTCCCGCGACGAATCTGCTCGCCTCAAGCGCGATCCATGTCCTGCAAAGGAAAGACATACTGTTAGTAACACTACACCAACAACTAATCGTATGGCTAATTTAGATTGTGTTGATCAGAGTCCCATCATCAGAAAGAAAAATGTGTTGATCAGACTATTATTACTCTAAGTTCTTTATTTGAAAGAAAAAGTAACGGACATGATTACTTGAAATTGTACTGCTATTTGTTTAAGTCCATCACATTCACACAGATGTGGTCATGATTACTCCCTTCTTTGAGAATTTTCACTATATTCCTGACCTAATTATCCTATACATTTTAGTTGACTGCAGATTAAACTAAGCCAAATAAATCTTCTAGCAACCATATTATGCCCAATTAAGCACGAAGAAGGCTCCAACAGCCATTCAGGTTTCATAAACTTCACTTCTACACATTGTTAAGTGGAAGGTGTAACCTAATGCCATATCCCTGTCTACTAATCTTCATAGTATCCTGCCAGGTTATGTAATAAACTCTGTTCTACATAAAATTTAGCATTTTTTAGTCATTATCTTACTCCACAACTTTTTCACATCTCTACTAGGAAAGTTGCATATTTTGGTCATAATGTTACTGACACAACTCTTACAATATTATTAGGAAGATTACATATGTGCATTAGGCACAAACTTTAATATCTGCTTGCTCTCTTTTTGTTCATTGATGTTATGTTCCAGCTCATTCTCAAGTCTCGCGTGATGAGAAGCGATATCTGTCCCATAGATGGCAAGACTTGCAGCTGTCATAATTGGCAAGAATCATCACACAGATCTTTGTAGATCCTGCTCACTGATTTTCTTCAGAAGACAGAAATGGCACAACTGCCTGCCAAATGCCCCCTTTACATATCCTTAGCATTTACAAGGACCTTGTTTTTTTATCCTTTGAAAAAAAGGAAACCTTGTTGTTTTTGGCAAAACTGGCAGCCAATGTTGAAGTGGACTTGCTAAAACCTGACAATGATTATTTTCTGCATACTGTAATGTGTAATTCCTAATTTGTATTGGACTTCCCTAGAACCGATACTGCACTTGCAAGTTTGTGCTACCTTGTACTGGAAGGTCTTGCATATTTATATTTTCTAGCTAGTGATGTCAATCTATTCATCCATGAAATACCTACTAGTTGACAGAAACAACATCCCATGCTGGCCCGTTTACTATTATACCTACTGATTGATTACAAGCAAACCTGCAAAATACCAGTTCATTCCCTGTTATTGGCTATGGTTCATTGTCAGTTCAAATTTCAGTTTTTAATGCATAAACTTGTTTACTGTTCAACTATAGAAAAGGAAAGATCAAGCCAATACTAAAATATTTGTAAGAAATAGTGTATCATAAATATTAAGTACTTAGCTTTTGATGAACTATTAATTTGCTGGTTGAAATAGTGTATCATAAGTAGTAAAGCTAGGGATTGGTTTCTGTTGGCCTGGAGGCATCTATGCACCAGCTCTCGTTTGGCTTCTGCCGATTTAGTAATAAAGCTAGGATTGGTTTCTGTTGTTTTGCTACTATTTTCCATGCCTAGTGCTAATATATTTGTAAATTGTGCTGGTCTGTAGATGCTAACTGAAATTTGCTGCTACTGCTAATATATTTACTAGTGATTGCAGGATACACTGATCTATGGGGTATTTAGTTTCTCAACGTGTATGAAGAAAATAGTAATAATTATTCAGTTTGTGAAGATTAAAGTCACAGTAATAATTATTCAGTTTGTGCATTATACCCAACCACTAAATTACAACCGGTGATATGTGTGCTACAACTTCTTAAGGTTGGTACTTTGCAATTATCTCATCACAGAGATCTGAAAGTGGCTGGTTTGAAATGTTTCTTAACTTTAATGGAGAAGGTGTATATCTAGATTGGAAAATAGAAGCAAAACAACAGAAACCAATCCCATTATCTCATCACAAGTGAAAAGTTTGCAATTATCTCATCACAGAGATCTGAAAGTGGCTGGTTTGCAATTATCTCATCACATTAAAGTTAGCTTTAAGGGAGATTTTGTCTTGAATAAAGAGAGGAGGAATAACATTTCATCTATAGAAAAAACAATGGAGAAGGTGTATATCTAGATTGGATCTCATTGCAAAAACTGAGTTTGATTCAAATATTCCCATAACCCTCATCTGTTTGACTAAATATACTCCACATCATTCAATTTACTCCAAAATACTCTGCCTCGTTATATTTGACTCAAAAAATACGTTGCCTCTGAATGCAATGTGCAACATACAAATGCAACAGATCCTATACAAATCTACTGGTCCAAATTTCTGTTTGAACAAATATGAGCACAAGGCCTAATTAACAGTGAAAAAAATTGCACAAAAAAATGAGGCAGAGGAGGAGCTCACCTCTGCTACTGCTGTAGGGGATGGAGGAGGTCGGGAGGGGGTTGGAGCAGAGCCTCTGCTGGCCGGGGGAGAGGTAGAAGCCGGAGCGAGCGGGTCGTGTGTGGCGGCGGCGTCTCCCTGCAGATCGAGGAGGGGGCGGTGGAGGGCCGTTGCAGATCGAGGAGGGGCGACGGAGGGGGAGGGGCCGGCCGGAGAGGCTGGTGTGGCCGGAGGTGGTCGGCCGAGAGGCAGGTCGAGGAGGTGGAGGGTGGAGCCGGAGGGGAGGGAGAGGAGGAGGTGAGGAGGGGGAAGGCGTGGCGGAGGGGAGGAGGGCGCGGCGCGCGTCGTTGGTGGGCGGCGGCGCGAGTCGTCGGTGGTGGGCGGTGGCGGCGGCTCAGGGCAGGAGGAGAAGAGGAGCGGGCCGGTGTCGATCTGGATTTGGGGGAGAAGGGGGAAAAATGACAAGTACCTATTCACTGCCCGCTGATTTTTTGCCGAGTGCTAGGCTTCGCCGAGTGCCAATAATCGGGGGCATCGGTATAGTACCGTTGTGCCGAGTGCACAAAATCGAGATACTCGGCAAAGACGTGCTCCCTGGTGCCATTCTGGTCGCCTGGGCAACTGCTTTGCCGAGTGTAACACTCGGCATAGTGACCACAGGGATCTTTGCCGAGTGCTACACTCGGCAAAGACATAGCTCTTTTGCACAGAACTGCTTGCATTTGCTTTATTTCCGCATTTGCTTTATTTCCTGCAATTAAATGACAATTTATATATATTTGACATGTTTCAGTACTAGAACACTCAAAACACACATTTTTGCATCAAATAGCAACAAACACACATTATATTTGCACCAAATAACTACAAATGCACGAAATAGCTCCACAAGCATATAATACATGTCACAAATAGTTAAACATCATCCTAAATGCATGTTTTGCCACAACAACAACGGAATCCAGGACTCACCGACGTCGGATTCTCTCTCGCGGGTTCCAGGACTGCTCACACCCCGAAACTCCCGGATCTGACGTAACGGGGGGAATCTTGCAAGTAGGTGGGCCCTACCATTGTCAATGGTGTTCCTTGGGCCTAACATGACACAACCAAGCAACTAGTTCCACTTTGCTACCCACTTCCGGCTCACGCAGAGGGGGCTAGACGCAGGTTCCGTCTTTTTCTACACCGGGGCTAGTGCATCTCCGGAGAGGGGACCCGGAGCGTCGGGATCCCACCTAAACCAATGTTTTGACATTCCATGTGTGTTAGATTGTATCATGGGTGTTGGGTTCCAAAGATACCATCACTCTCTGTGACGGGGCCTCACCGACGTCGGATTCTCTCTCGCGGGTTCCAGGACTGCTCACACCCCGAAACTCCCGGATCTGACGTAACGGGGGGAATCTTGCAAGTAGGTGGGCCCTACCATTGTCAATGGTGTTCCTTGGGCCTAACATGACACAACCAAGCAACTAGTTCCACTTTGCTACCCACTTCCGGCTCACGCAGAGGGGGCTGGACCCGGTTCCGTCTTTTTCTACACCGGGGCTAGTGTATCTCCGGAGAGGGGACCCGGAGCGTCGGGATCCCACCTAAACCAATGTTTTGACATGCCATGTGTGTTAGATTGTATCATGGGTGTTGGGTGCCAAATATACCATCACTCTCTGTGCCGGGGCCTCACCGACGTCGGATTCTCTCTCGCGGGTTCCAGGACTGCTCACACCCCGAAACTCCCGGATCTGACGTAACGGGGGGAATCTTGCAAGTAGGTGGGCCCTACCATTGTGAAGGGTGTTCCTTGGGCCTAACATGACACAACCAAGCAACTAGTTCCACTTTGCTACCCACTTCCGGCTCACGCAGAGGGGGCTAGACGCAGGTTCCGTCTTTTTCTACACCGGGGCTAGTGTATCTCCGTAGAGGGGACCCGGAGCGTCGGGATCCCACCTAAACCAATTTTTTGCCATGCCATGTGTGTTAGATTGTATCATGGGTGTTGGGTGCCAAAGATACCATCACTCTCTGTGCCGGGGCCTCAGCGACGTCGGATTCTCTCTCGCGGGTTCCAGGACTGCTCACACCCCGAAACTCCCGATCTGACGTAACGGGGGGAATCTTGCAAGGAGGTGGGCCCTACCATTGTCAAGGGTGTTCCTTGGCCTAACATGACACAACCAAGCAACTAGTTCCACTTTGCTACCCACTTCCGGCTCACGCAGAGGGGGCTGGACGCCGGTTCCGTCTTTTTCTACACCGGGGCTAGTGTATCTCCGGAGAGGGGAACCGGAGCGTCGGGATCCCACCTAAACCAATGTTTTGCCATGCCATGTGTGTTAGATTGTATCATGGGTGTTGGGTGCCAAAGATACCATCACTCTCTGTGCCGGGGCCTCACCGACGTCGGATTCTCTCTCGCGGGTTCCAGGACTGCTCACACCCCGAAACTCCCGGATCTGACGTAACGGGGGGAATCTTTCAAGTAGGTGGGCCCTACCATTGTCAATGTGTTCCTTGGGCCTAACATGACACAACCAAGCAACTAGTTCCACTTTGCTACCCACTTCCGGCTCACGCAGAGGGGGCTGGACGCCGGTTCCGTCTTTTTCTACACCGGGGCTAGTGTATCTCCGGAGAGGGGACCCGGAGCGTCGGGATCCCACCTAAACCAATGTTTTGAAATGCCATGTGTGTTAAATTGTATCATGGTGTTGGGTGCCAAAGATACCATCACTCTCTGTGCCGGGGCCTCACCGACGTCGGATTCTCTCTCGCGGGTTCCAGGACTGCTCACACCCCGAAACTCCCGGATCTGACGTAACGGGGGGAATCTTGCAAGTAGGTGGGCCCTACCATTGTCAAGGGTGTTCCTTGGGCCTAACATGACACAACCAAGCAACTAGTTCCACTTTGCTACCCACTTCCGGCTCACGCAGAGGGGGCTGGACGTCGGTTCCGTCTTTTTCTACACCGGGGCTAGTGTATCTCCGGAGAGGGGACCCGGAGCGTCGGGATCCCACCTAAACCAATGTTTTGACATGCCATGTGTGTTAGATTATATCATGGGTGTTGGGTGCCAAAGATACCATCACTCTCTGTGCCGGGGCCTCACCGACGCCAGATTCTCTCGCGCGGGTTCCAGGACTGCTCACACCCCGAAACTCCCGGATCTGACGTAACGGGAGGAATCTTGCAAGTAGGTGGGCCCTACCATTGTCAAGGGTGTTCCTTGGGCCTAACATGACACAACCAAGCAACTAGTTCCACTTTGCTACCCACTTCCGGCTCACGCAGAGGGGCTGGACGCCGGTTCCGTCTTTTTCTACACCGGGGCTAGTGTATCTCCGGAGAGGGGAACCGGAGCGTCGGGATCCCACCTAAACCAATGTTTTGACATGCCATGTGTGTTAGATTGTATCATGGGTGTTGGGTGCCAAAGATACCATCACTCTCTGTGCCGGGGCCTCACCGACGTCGGATTCTCTCTCGCGGGTTCCAGGACTGCTCACACCCGAAACTCCCGGATCTGACGTAACGGGGGGAATCTTGCAAGTAGGTGGGCCCTACCATTGTCAAGGGTGTTCCTTGGGCCTAACATGACACAACCAAGCAACTAGTTCCACTTTGCTACCCACTTCCGGCTCACGCAGAGGGGGCTGGACGTCGGTTCCGTCTTTTTTACACCGGGGCTAGTGTATCTCCGGAGAGGGACCCGGAGCGTCGGGATCCCACCTAAACCAATGTTTTGCCATGCCATGTGTGTTAGATTGTATCATGGGTGTTGGGTGCCAAAGATACCATCACTCTCTGTGCCGGGGCCTCACCGACGTCGGATTCTCTCTCGCGGGTTCCAGGACTGCTCACACCCCGAAACTCCCGGATCTGACGTAACGGGGGGAATCTTGCAAGTAGGTGGGCCCTACCATTGTCAATGGTGTTCCTTGGGCCTAACATGACACAACCAAGCAACTAGTTCCAGTTTGCTACCCACTTCCGGCTCACGCAGAGGGGGCTGGACGCCGGTTCCGTCTTTTTCTACACCGGGGCTAGTGTATCTCCGGAGAGGGGAACCGGAGCGTCGGGATCCCACCTAAACCAATGTTTTGACATGCCATGTGTGTTAGATTGTATCATGGGTGTTGGGTGCCAAATATACCATCACTCTCTGTGCCGGGGCCTCACCGACGTCGGATTCTCTCTCGCGGGTTCCAGGACTGCTCACACCCCGAAACTCCCGGATCTGACGTAACGGGGGGAATCTTGCAAGTAGGTGGGCCCTACCATTGTCAATGGTGTTCCTTGGGCCTAACATGACACAACCAAGCAACTAGTTCCACTTTGCTACCCACTTCCGGCTCACGCAGAGGGGGCTGGACGCCGGTTCCGTCTTTTTCTACACCGGGGCTAGTGTATCTCCGGAGAGGGGACCCGGAGCGTCGGGATCCCACCTAAACCAATGTTTTGACATGCCATGTGTGTTAAATTGTATCATGGGTGTTGGGTGCCAAAGATACCATCACTCTCTGTGCCGGGGCCTCACCGACGTCAGATTCTCTCTCGCGGGTTCCAGGACTGCTCACACCCCGAAACTCCCGGATCTGACGTAACGGGGGGAATCTTGCAAGTAGGTGGGCCCTACCATTGTCAAGGGTGTTCCTTGGGCCTAACATGACACAACCAAGCAACTAGTTCCACTTTGCTACCCACTTCCGGCTCACGCAGAGGGGGCTGGACGTCGGTTCCGTCTTTTTTACACCGGGGCTAGTGTATCTCCGGAGAGGGGACCCGAGCGTCGGGATCCCACCTAAACCAATGTTTTGCCATGCCATGTGTGTTAGATTGTATCATGGGTGTTGGTGCCAAAGATACCATCACTCTCTGTGCCGGGGCCTCACCGACGTCGGATTCTCTCTCGCGGGTTCCAGGACTGCTCACACCCCGAAACTCCCGGATCTGACGTAACGGGAGGAATCTTGCAAGTAGGTGGGCCCTACCATTGTCAATGGTGTTCCTTGGGCCTAACATGACACAACCAAGCAACTAGTTCCAGTTTGCTACCCACTTCCGGCTCACGCAGAGGGGGCTGGACGCCGGTTCCGTCTTTTTCTACACCGGGGCTAGTGTATCTCCGGAGAGGGGAACCGGAGCGTCGGGATCCCACCTAAACCAATGTTTTGACATGCCATGTGTGTTAGATTGTATCATGGGTGTTGGGTGCCAAATATACCATCACTCTCTGTGCCGGGCCTCACCGACGTCGGATTCTCTCTCGCGGGTTCCAGGACTGCTCACACCCCGAAACTCCCGGATCTGACGTAACGGGGGGAATCTTGCAAGTAGGTGGGCCCTACCATTGTGAAGGGTGTTCCTTGGGCCTAACATGACACAACCAAGCAACTAGTTCCACTTTGCTACCCACTTCCGGCTCACGCAGAGGGGGCTAGACGCAGGTTCCGTCTTTTCTACACCGGGGCTAGTGTATCTCCGTAGAGGGGACCCGGAGCGTCGGGATCCCACCTAAACCAATGTTTTGCCATGCCATGTGTGTTAGATTGTATCATGGGTGTTGGGTGCCAAAGATACCATCACTCTCTGTGCCGGGGCCTCAGCGACGTCGGATTCTCTCTCGCGGGTTCCAGGACTGCTCACACCCCGAAACTCCCGGATCTGACGTAACGGGGGGAATCTTGCAAGGAGGTGGGCCCTACCATTGTCAAGGGTGTTCCTTGGGCCTAACATGACACAACCAAGCAACTAGTTCCACTTTGCTACCCACTTCCGGCTCACGCAGAGGGGGCTGGACGCCGGTTCCGTCTTTTTCTACACCGGGGCTAGTGTATCTCCGGAGAGGGGAACCGGAGCGTCGGGATCCCACCTAAACCAATGTTTTGCCATGCCATGTGTGTTAGATTGTATCATGGGTGTTGGGTGCCAAAGATACCATCACTCTCTGTGCCGGGGCCTCACCGACGTCGGATTCTCTCTCGCGGGTTCCAGGACTGCTCACACCCCGAAACTCCCGGATCTGACGTAACGGGGGGAATCTTTCAAGTAGGTGGGCCCTACCATTGTCAATGGTGTTCCTTGGGCCTAACATGACACAACCAAGCAACTAGTTCCACTTTGCTACCCACTTCCGGCTCACGCAGAGGGGGCTGGACGCCGGTTCCGTCTTTTTCTACACCGGGGCTAGTGTATCTCCGGAGAGGGGACCCGGAGCGTCGGGATCCCACCTAAACCAATGTTTTGAAATGCCATGTGTGTTAAATTGTATCATGGGTGTTGGGTGCCAAAGATACCATCACTCTCTGTGCCGGGGCCTCACCGACGTCGGATTCTCTCTCGCGGGTTCCAGGACTGCTCACACCCCGAAACTCCCGGATCTGACGTAACGGGGGAATCTTGCAAGTAGGTGGGCCCTACCATTGTCAAGGGTGTTCCTTGGGCCTAACATGACACAACCAAGCAACTAGTTCCACTTTGCTACCCACTTCCGGCTCACGCAGAGGGGGCTGGACGTCGGTTCCGTCTTTTTCTACACCGGGGCTAGTGTATCTCCGGAGAGGGGACCCGGAGCGTCGGGATCCCACCTAAACCAATGTTTTGACATGCCATGTGTGTTAGATTATATCATGGGTGTTGGGTGCCAAAGATACCATCACTCTCTGTGCCGGGGCCTCACCGACGCCAGATTCTCTCTCGCGGGTTCCAGGACTGCTCACACCCCGAAACTCCCGGATCTGACGTAACGGGAGGAATCTTGCAAGTAGGTGGGCCCTACCATTGTCAAGGGTGTTCCTTGGGCCTAACATGACACAACCAAGCAACTAGTTCCACTTTGCTACCCACTTCCGGCTCACGCAGAGGGGGCTGGACGCCGGTTCCGTCTTTTTCTACACCGGGGCTAGTGTATCTCCGGAGAGGGGAACCGGAGCGTCGGGATCCCACCTAAACCAATGTTTGACATGCCATGTGTGTTAGATTGTATCATGGGTGTTGGGTGCCAAAGATACCATCACTCTCTGTGCCGGGGCCTCACCGACGTCGGATTCTCTCTCGCGGGTTCCAGGACTGCTCACACCCCGAAACTCCCGGATCTGACGTAACGGGGGAATCTTGCAAGTAGGTGGGCCCTACCATTGTCAAGGGTGTTCCTTGGGCCTAACATGACACAACCAAGCAACTAGTTCCACTTTGCTACCCACTTCCGGCTCACGCAGAGGGGGCTAGACGCAGGTTCCGTCTTTTTCTACACCGGGGCTAGTGTATCTCCGGAGAGGGGACCCGGAGCGTCGGGATCCCACCTAAACCAATGTTTTGCCATGCCATGTGTGTTAGATTGTATCATGGGTGTTGGGTGCCAAAGATACCATCACTCTCTGTGCCGGGGCCTCAGCGACGTCGGATTCTCTCTCGGGGGTTCCAGGACTGCTCACACCCCGAAACTCCCGGATCTGACGTAACGGGGGGAAGATTGCAAGTAGGTGGGCCCTACCATTGTCAAGGGTGTTCCTTGGGCCTAACATGACACAACCAAGCAACTAGTTCCACTTTGCTACCCACTTCCGGCTCACGCAGAGGGGGCTGGACGCCGGTTCCGTCTTTTTCTACACCGGGGCTAGTGTATCTCCGGAGAGGGGACCCGGAGCGTCGGGATCCCACCTAAACCAATGTTTTGACATGCCATGTGTGTTAGATTATATCATGGGTGTTGGGTGCCAAAGATACCATCACTCTCTGTGCCGGGGCCTCACCGACGTCGGATTCTCTCTCGCGGGTTCCAGGACTGCTCACACCCCGAAACTCCCGGATCTGACGTAACGGGGGGAATCTTGCAAGTAGGTGGGCCCTACCATTGTCAATGGTGTTCCTTGGGCCTAACATGACACAACCAAGCAACTAGTTCCACTTTGCTACCCACTTCCGGCTCACGCAGAGGGGGGCTGGACGCCGGTTCCGTCTTTTTCTACACCAGGGCTAGTGTATCTCCGGAGAGGGGACCCGGAGCGTCGGGATCCCACCTAAACCAATGTTTTGACATGCCATGTGTGTTAAATTGTATCATGGGTGTTGGGTGCCAAAGATACCATCACTCTCTGTGCCGGGGCCTCACCGACGTCGGATTCTCTCTCGCGGGTTCCAGGACTGCTCACACCCCGAAACTCCCGGATCTGACGTAACGGGGGGAATCTTGCAAGTAGGTGGGCCCTACCATTGTCAAGGGTGTTCCTTGGGCCTAACATGACACAACCAAGCAACTAGTTCCACTTTGCTACCCACTTCCGGGCTCACGCAGAGGGGGCTGGACGTCGGTTCCGTCTTTTTCTACACCGGGGCTAGTGTATCTCCGGAGAGGGGACCCGGAGCGTCGGGATCCCACCTAAACCAATGTTTTGACATGCCATGTGTGTTAGATTATATCATGGGTGTTGGGTGCCAAAGATACCATCACTCTCTGTGTCGGGGCCTCACCGACGCCAGATTCTCTCTCGCGGGTTCCAGGACTGCTCACACCCCGAAACTCCCGGATCTGACGTAACGGGGGGAATCTTGCAAGTAGGTGGGCCCTACCATTGTCAAGGGTGTTCCTTGGGCCTAACATGACACAAAAAAGCAACTAGTTCCACTTTGCTACCCTTCCGGCTCTCACGCAGAGGGGGCTGGACGCCGGTTCCGTCTTTTTACACCGGGGCTAGTGTATCTCCGGAGAGGGGACCCGGAGCGTCGGGATCCCACCTAAACCAATGTTTTGCCATGCCATGTGTGTTAGATTGTATCATGGGTGTTGGGTGCCAAAGATACCATCACTCTCTGTGCCGGGGCCACCGACGTCGGATTCTCTCTCGCGGGTTCCAGGACTGCTCACACCCCGAAACTCCCGGATCTGACGTAACGGGGGGAATCTTGCAAGTAGGTGGGCCCTACCATTGTCAATGGTGTTCCTTGGGCCTAACATGACACAAACAAGCAACTAGTTCCACTTTGCTACCCACTTCCGGCTTACGCAGGGGGGCTAGACGCAGGTTCCGTCTTTTTCTACACCGGGCTAGTGTATCTCCGGAGACGGGACCCGGAGCGTCGGGATCCCACCTAAACCAATGTTTTGCCATGCCATGTGTGTTAGATTGTATCATGGGTGTTGGGTGCCAAATATACCATCACTCTCTGTGCCGGGGCCTCACCGACGTCGGATTCTCTCTCGCGGGTTCCAGGACTGCTCACACCCGAAACTCCCGATCTGACGTAACGGGGGGAATCTTGCAAGTAGGTGGGCCCTACCATTGTCAATGGTGTTCCTTGGGCCTAACATGACACAACCAAGCAACTAGTTCCACTTTGCTACCCACTTCCGGCTCACGCAGAGGGGGCTGGACGCCGGTTCCGTCTTTTTCTACACCGGGGCTAGTGTATCTCCGAGGGGACCCGGAGCGTCGGGATCCCACCTAAACCAATGTTTTGAAATGCCATGTGTGTTAAATTGTATCATGGGTGTTGGGTGCCAAAGATACCATCACTCTCTGTGCCGGGGCCTCACCGACGTCGGATTCTCTCTCGCGGGTTCCAGGACTGCTCACACCCGAAACTCCCGGATCTGACGTAACGGGGGGAATCTTGCAAGTAGGTGGGCCCTACCATTGTCAAGGGTGTTCCTTGGACTAACATGACACAACCAAGCAACTAGTTCCACTTTGCTACCCACTTCCGGCTCACGCAGAGGGGGCTGGACGTCGGTTCCGTCTTTTTCTACACCGGGGCTAGTGTATCTCCGGAGAGGGGACCCGGAGCGTCGGGATCCCACCTAAACCAATGTTTTGACATGCCATGTGTGTTAGATTATATCATGGGTGTTGGGTGCCAAAGATACCATCACTCTCTGTGCCGGGGCCTCACCGACGCCAGATTCTCTCTCGCGGGTTCCAGGACTGCTCACACCCCGAAACTCCCGATCTGACGTAACGGGAGGAATCTTGCAAGTAGGTGGGCCCTACCATTGTCAAGGGTGTTCCTTGGGCCTAACATGACACAACCAAGCAACTAGTTCCACTTTGCTACCCACTTCCGGCACGCAGAGGGGGCTGGACGCCGGTTCCGTCTTTTTCTACACCGGGGCTAGTGTATCTCCGGAGAGGGGAACCGGAGCGTCGGGATCCCACCTAAACCAATGTTTTGACATGCCATGTGTGTTATATTGTATCATGGGTGTTGGGTGCCAAAGATACCATCACTCTCTGTGCCGGGGCCTCACCGACGTCGGATTCTCTCTCGCGGGTTCCAGGACTGCTCACACCCCGAAACTCCCGGATCTGACGTAACGGGGGGAATCTTGCAAGTAGGTGGGCCCTACCATTGTCAAGGGTGTTCCTTGGGCCTAACATGACACAACCAAGCAACTAGTTCCACTTTGCTACCCACTTCCGGCTCACGCAGAGGGGGCTAGACGCAGTTCCGTCTTTTTCTACACCGGGGCTAGTGTATCTCCGGAGAGGGGACCCGGAGCGTCGGGATCCCACCTAAACCAATGTTTTGCCATGCCATGTGTGTTAGATTGTATCATGGGTGTTGGGTGCCAAAGATACCATCACTCTCTGTGCCGGGGCCTCAGCGACGTCGGATTCTCTCTCGGGGTTCCAGGACTGCTCACACCCCGAAACTCCCGGATCTGACGTAACGGGGGAAGATTGCAAGTAGGTGGGCCCTACCATTGTCAAGGGTGTTCCTTGGGCCTAACATGACACAACCAAGCAACTAGTTCCACTTTGCTACCCACTTCCGCTCACGCAGAGGGGGCTGGACGCCGGTTCCGTCTTTTTCTACACCGGGGCTAGTGTATCTCCGGAGAGGGGACCCGGAGCGTCGGGATCCCACCTAAACCAATGTTTTGACATGCCATGTGTGTTAGATTATATCATGGGTGTTGGGTGCCAAAGATACCATCACTCTCTGTGCCGGGGCCTCACCGACGTCGGATTCTCTCTCGCGGGTTCCAGGACTGCTCACACCCCGAAACTCCCGGATCTGACGTAACGGGGGGAATCTTGCAAGTAGGTGGGCCCTACCATTGTCAATGGTGTTCCTTGGGCTAACATGACACAACCAAGCAACTAGTTCCACTTTGCTACCCACTTCCGGCTCACGCAGAGGGGGCTGGACGCCGGTTCCGTCTTTTTCTACACCGGGGCTAGTGTATCTCCGGAGAGGGGACCCGGAGCGTCGGGATCCCACCTAAACCAATGTTTTGACATGCCATGTGTGTTAAATTGTATCATGGGTGTTGGGTGCCAAAGATACCATCACTCTCTGTGCCGGGGCCTCACCGACGTCGGATTCTCTCTCGCGGGTTCCAGGACTGCTCACACCCCGAAACTCCCGGATCTGACGTAACGGGGGGAATCTTGCAAGTAGGTGGGCCCTACCATTGTCAAGGGTGTTCCTTGGGCCTAACATGACACAACCAAGCAACTAGTTCCACTTTGCTACCCACTTCCGGCTCACGCAGAGGGGGCTGGACGTCGGTTCCGTCTTTTTCTACACCGGGCTAGTGTATCTCCGGAGAGGGGACCCGGAGCGTCGGGATCCCACCTAAACCAATGTTTTGACATGCCATGTGTGTTAGATTATCATGGGTGTTGGGTGCCAAAGATACCATCACTCTCTGTGGGGCCTCACCGACGCCAGATTCTCTCTCGCGGGTTCCAGGACTGCTCACACCCCGAAACTCCCGGATCTGACGTAACGGGGGAATCTTGCAAGTAGGTGGGCCCTACCATTGTCAAGGGTGTTCCTTGGGCCTAACATGACACAAAAAAGCAACTAGTTCCACTTTGCTACCCACTTCCGGCTCACGCAGAGGGGGCTGGACGCCGGTTCCGTCTTTTTTACACCGGGGCTAGTGTATCTCCGGAGAGGGGACCCGGAGCGTCGGGATCCCACCTAAACCAATGTTTTGCCATGCCATGTGTGTTAGATTGTATCATGGGTGTTGGGTGCCAAAGATACCATCACTCTCTGTGCCGGGGCCTCACCGACGTCGGATTCTCTCTCGCGGGTTCCAGGACTGCTCACACCCCGAAACTCCCGGATGACGTAACGGGGGGAATCTTGCAAGTAGGTGGGCCCTACCATTGTCAATGGTGTTCCTTGGGCCTAACATGACACAAACAAGCAACTAGTTCCACTTTGCTACCCACTTCCGGCTTACGCAGAGGGGGCTAGACGCAGGTTCCGTCTTTTTCTACACCGGGGCTAGTGTATCTCCGGAGACGGGACCCGGAGCGTCGGGATCCCACCTAAACCAATGTTTTGCCATGCCATGTGTGTTAGATTGTATCATGGGTGTTGGGTGCCAAATATACCATCACTCTCTGTGCCGGGCCTCACCGACGTCGGATTCTCTCTCGCGGGTTCCAGGACTGCTCACACCCCGAAACTCCCGGATCTGACGTAACGGGGGGAATCTTGCAAGTAGGTGGGCCCTACCATTGTCAATGGTGTTCCTTGGGCCTAACATGACACAACCAAGCAACTAGTTCCACTTTGCTACCCACTTCCGGCTCACGCAGAGGGGGCTGGACGCCGGTTCCGTCTTTTTCTACACCGGGGCTAGTGTATCTCCGAGAGGGGACCCGGAGCGTCGGGATCCCACCTAAACCAATGTTTTGACATGCCATGTGTGTTAATTGTATCATGGGTGTTGGGTGCCAAAGATACCATCACTCTCTGTGCCGGGGCCTCACCGACGTCGGATTCTCTCTCGCGGGTTCCAGGACTGCTCACACCCCGAAACTCCGGATCTGACGTAACGGGGGGAAATCTTGCAAGTAGGTGGGCCCTACCATTGTCAAGGGTGTTCCTTGGGCCTAACATGACACAACCAAGCAACTAGTTCCACTTTGCTACCCACTCCCGGCTCACAGAGAGGGGCTGGACGTCGGTTCCGTCTTTTTCTACACCGGGGCTAGTGTATCTCCGGAGAGGGGACCCGGAGCGTCGGGATCCCACCTAAACCAATGTTTTGACATGCCATGTGTGTTAGATTATATCATGGGTGTTGGGTGCCAAAGATACCATCACTCTCAGTGCCGGGGCCTCACCGACGCCAGATTCTCTCTCGCGGGTTCCAGGACTGCTCACACCCCGAAACTCCCGGATCTGACGTAACGGGGGGAATCTTGCAAGTAGGTGGGCCCTACCATTGTCAAGGGTGTTCCTTGGGCTAACATGACACAACCAAGCAACTAGTTCCACTTTGCTACCCACTTCCGGCTCGCAGAGGGGCTGACGCCGGTTCCGTCTTTTTTACACCGGGGCTAGTGTATCTCCGGAGAGGGACCCGAGCGTCGGGATCCCACCTAAACCAATGTTTTTCCATGCCATGTGTGTTAGATTGTATCATGGGTGTTGGTGCCAAAGATACCATCACTCTCTGTGCCGGGGCCTCACCGACGTCGGATTCTCTCTCGCGGGTTCCAGGACTGCTCACACCCCGAAACTCCCGGATCTGACGTAACAGGGGGAATCTTGCAAGTAGGTGGGCCTACCATTGTCAAGGGTGTTCCTTGGGCTAACATGACACAACAAGCAACTAGTTCCACTTTGCTACCCACTTCGGCTCACGCAGAGGGGCTGGACGCCGGTTCCGTCTTTTTCTACACCGGGGCTAGTGTATCTCCGGAGAGTGGACCCGGAGCGTCGGGATCCCACCTAAACCAATGTTTTGACATGCCATGTGTGTTAGATTATCATGGGTGTTGGTGCCAAAGATACCATCACTCTCTATGCCGGGGCCTCACCGACGTCGGATTCTCTCTCGCGGGTTCCAGGGCTGCTCACACCCCGAAACTCCCGGATCTGACGTAACGGGGGGAATCTTGCAAGTAGGTGGGCCCTACCATTGTCAATGGTGTTCCTTGGGCCTAACATGACACCACAAAGCAACTAGTTCCACTTTGCTACCCACTTCCGGCTCACGCAGAGGGGGCTGGACGTCGGTTCCGTCTTTTTCTACACCGGGTAGTGTATCTCCGGAGAGGGGACCCGGAGCGTCGGGATCCCACCTAAACCAATGTTTTGACATGCCATGTGTGTTAAATTGTATCATGGGTGTTGGGTGCCAAAGATACCATCACTCTCTGTGCCGGGGCCTCACCGACGTCGGATTCTCTCTCGCGGGTTCCAGACTGCTCACACCCCGAAACTCCCGGATCTGACGTAACGGGGGGAATCTTGCAAGTAGGTGGGCCCTACCATTGTCAAGGGTGTTCCTTGGGCCTAACATGACACAACCAAGCAACTAGTTCCACTTTGCTACCCACTTTCGGCTCACGCAGAGGGGGCTGGACGTCGGTTCCGTCTTTTTCTACACCGGGGCTAGTGTATCTCCGGAGAGGGGACCCGGAGCGTCGGGATCCCACCTAAACCAATGTTTTGACATGCCATGTGTGTTATATTATATCATGGGTGTTGGGTGCCAAATATACCATCACTCTCTGTGCCGGGGCCTCACCGACGCCAGATTCTCTCTCGCGGGTTCCAGGACTGCTCACACCCGAAACTCCCGGATCTGACGTAACGGGGGGAATCTTGCAAGTAGGTGGGCCCTACCATTGTCAAGGGTGTTCCTTGGGCCTAACATGACACAACCAAGCAGCTAGTTCCACTTTGCTACCCACTTCCGGCTCACGCAGAGGGGGCTGGACGCAGTTCCGTCTTTTTACACCGGGGCTAGTGTATCTCCGGAGAGGGGACCCGGAGCGTCGGGATCCCACCTAAACCAATGTGCCATGCCATGTGTGTTAGATTGTATCATGGGTGTTGGGTGCCAAAGATACCATCACTCTCTGTGCCGGGGCCTCACCGACGTCGGATTCTCTCTCGCGGGTTCCAGGACTGCTCACACCCCGAAACTCCCGGATCTGACGTAACGGGGGGAATCTTGCAAGTAGGTGGGCCCTACCATTGTCAATGGTGTTCCTTGGGCCTAACATGACACAACCAAGCAACTAGTTCACTTTGCTACCCACTTCCGGCTCACGCAGAGGGGGCTGGACGCCGGTTCCGTCTTTTTCTACACCGGGGCTAGTGTATCTCCGGAGAGGGGACCGGAGCGTCGGGATCCCACCTAAACCAATGTTTTGACATGCCATGTGTGTTAGATTGTATCATGGGTGTTGGGTGCCAAAGATACCATCACTCTCTGTGCCGGGGCCTCACCGGCGTCGGATTCTCTCTCGCGGTTCCAGGACTGCTCACACCCCGAAACTCCCGGATCTGACGTAACGGGGGGAATCTTGCAAGTAGGTGGGCCCTACCATTGTCAAGGGTGTTCCTTGGGCCTAACATGACACAACCAAGCAACTAGTTCCACTTTGCTACCCACTTCCGGCTCACGCAGAGGGGCTAGACGCAGTTCCGTCTTTTTCGACACCGGGGCTAGTGTATCTCCGGAGAGGGGACCCGGAGCGTCGGGATCCCACCTAAACAATGTTTTGACATGCCATGTGTGTTAGATTATATCATGGTGTTGGGCCAAAGATACCATCACTCTCTGTGTCGGGGCCTCACCGACGCCAGATTCTCTCTCGCGGGTTCCAGGACTGCTCACACCCCCGAAACTCCCGGATCTGACGTAACGGGGGGGAATCTTGCAAGTAGGTGGGCCCTACCATTGTCAAGGGTGTTCCTTGGGCCTAACATGACACAAAAAAGCAACTAGTTCCACTTGCTACCCACTTCCGGCTCACGCAGAGGGGGCTGGACGCCGGTTCCGTCTTTTTTACACCGGGGCTAGTGTATCTCCGGAGAGGGGACCCGGAGCGTCGGGATCCCACCTAAACCAATGTTTTGCCATGCCATGTGTGTTAGATTGTATCATGGGTGTTGGGTGCCAAAGATACCATCACTCTCTGTGCCGGGGCCTCAGCGACGTCGGATTCTCTCTCGCGGGTTCCAGGACTGCTCACACCCCGAAACTCCCGGATCTGACGTAACGGGGGGAATCTTGCAAGTAGGTGGGCCCTACCATTGTCAATGGTGTTCCTTGGGCCTAACATGACACAACCAAGCAACTAGTTCCACTTTGCTACCCACTTCCGGCTCACGCAGAGGGGGCTGGACGCCGGTTCCGTCTTTTTTCTACACCGGGCTAGTGTATCTCCGGAGAGGGGACCCGGAGCGTCGGGATCCCACCTAAACCAATGTTTTGACATGCCATGTGTGTTAGATTATATCATGGGTGTTGGGTGCCAAAGATACCATCACTCTCTGTGCCGGGCCTCACCGACGTCGGATTCTCTCTCGCGGGTTCCAGGACTGCTCACACCCCGAAACTCCCGGATCTGACGTAAGGGGGGAATCTTGCAAGTAGGTGGGCCCTACCATTGTCAATGGTGTTCCTTGGGCCTACATGACACAACCAAGCAACTAGTTCCACTTTGCTACCCACTTCCGGCTCACGCAGAGGGGGCTGGACGCCGGTTCCGTCTTTTTCTACACCGGGGCTAGTGTATCTCCGGAGAGGGGACCCGGAGCGTCGGGATCCCACCTAAACCAATGTTTTGACATGCCATGTGTGTTAGATTGTATCATGGGTGTTGGGTGCGAAAGATACCATCACTCTCTGTGCCGGGGTGTAACGCCCGGGGTTTCCCCCAATTAGTTTGGTTGTTGTTTTCTCTTTTACATCGTCATGCATCATATCACATGGCATCGATTGAAAAAAAAAAATTCTACAATATTTTAAATGGTTAAAATTGTTCTCTAAATCCCTAAACCCTTCTTTCTTTTTTTGAAAGTAATAAAATGAAAGAAAAGAAAAAAAATGTTTTGGGGAGAGGCAGGCTAGCTAGCCGCAATGGGCCAGCCAGCCCACCTACTATCCCCCATCCCAAACCTAACCTAAGCCACCCTAGCCCCAACCGCACACAACACCACACCCAGGAAACACACGCACACAACACACCTCACGCACGCACCACACAACACACATCTCAACGCACGCACCACGCAGCCCCCCAGCCCGCACACACGAGAGGGCAAGGGATCGATCGATCCCTGCTCGCTCTCCTTCCCATCCTCGTCCCCTTCCTCCTGCCGCCGCCGCCCAGCTGTCCCGGCCGCCGGCGGCCTTCCCTGGTGCCACCGCTGCTCCGCCTCTCCTCCGTTCCGGCCGGCCGCCGCCATCCCTCACCTCCTCCATGGACGCCGTCGCCTCCCTCCTCTCCGGCCACGGCCCCGAGCTCCGGCCGCCCCCATCCTCCGGCCGCCCTCCTCGTTCCGGCGGCCGGCGCCGCTACTCCCTGCGCGGATGGCGCCTCCACTGCCTCCTCCGTCCTCCTCATCTGCCTTGCCCCTCCTCCATGTCGTCCGCGGTAGGTGCCCTCTCCTCTGCTCCGGCCACTGCTCCACGGCGCCCACGGCTCTCCACCGGCCTCCACCAACTCCAGCTCCAGGTCGACCACTAGCGTCTGCTCGACCGCGCCCTCGCCTCCTCAATCGTGCGTTGTGGTGGTTGTTGTGACAAGGTGCTACTGGTGGTGGTTCGGCGCAGGTGATGCGCCACTGTGGGGTGCTCCCTATGTCGCCGCTGCTGGGTGCCCACCACGACGCAAACGAAGGCAGTAAAACGACCGCAACCTCGACATTGTCCTCGTCGTTCCGGTCTCCTGGTATGGTGTGTGTGATGCGGTGAGGTGATGGAATGGTGGCCTGGTGGTGGTGGTTGCTCTTGCGACTGATTCGGTTTCGGCCGTGCCAACTCTGGCATCGACTTTGGTGGGTGGTTTCGGTCGCCGACGGGACGACGGTAACCACGGCGACACACGGCTGCAACTTCGTCGACGTGGGCGGGACGGCAGTGCACGACTACAACCCCGGCGTCGATAAGATCTCCAACAACCCAACAGAAACGGCGCCCGGACACTACGATGACACAGACGGCTACCGACGCGCCAAGATCTTCCCTGAACCGAACTCCGACGACAAGATCATCTTCGACAAGTACGCTACCCCGAACCGAGAACCTCGGACGAACCACGCCCACGACTACTCCCTCGACGAACCGTGAACGACTACTCGCCTTCGTCATGTTCGCTTTGCGTTGCCGCCTTCGTGCGTGCCGTGAAGACCGGGACCGTCAGGTTCGCCTCCGACCCCGAAGACGGTGTTGTTACGGTTCGCCCACGACTACTACGATACACCGGCTCGGACGTGAACGACTACGTCGACGATGATGATCGTGTGGTTTGAGAACGAACGCCTACTTCCTCTTCGGACCCCGATGAAAAGATCGACAACGACCACCGGAACGAGAACGACTACTTCGACTACTTCCCCGACGTCGACTACTTCCTCTACCCGAAGACGTCGACTACGCCTACTTCGACTACCTCGACGACGACGCGAGAACGTCTACTTTCCATCCTTCCTCGCCGCCGTCTATCTCCCTCTTTGACGTCTTCTTCTTCTTCACCCGAAGACACGGCGCCGAACCGAAGATCTCTTTCCAACGTGCGAACCCAAACCCCTATACCTATGCCTATTTTCTATAACATATCAACTATAATTAAAATGTCATCTCATTCATGTGTCGCATTGCATTCTTTGTGGGTAAATAAATAACGTGAACCTCCTAAATTAAATGTTGTGCTTCCGGCTCAATTTAAATTGATTTAATTGCATAAATCATAACTAATTCATCTGAACTCCAAATTTGAAAAGTAAATATGTTTTCCAATCAAAATTCTCTAAACTTTGCAAATATAAAACTTTGTTTTCTATTTTGAAAATTAAATTGCTGAAACCAACTATTTCTTAATTAATGCATTAAAATTGCTAATTTGATAACTTGCTCATTTTAATTCCAAATCCAACAAATAAAATATGTTTTCATACCAGAAAAATGCACTTATTGCTCATGCAATCCATGTTCATGTTTGCACCTTGCATGTTGCATTTGTAGTAGTGTTATGTATGTTCACCTAATAAATAAATATGGAATGTGTTGGGTATTTAATTCAATTGTTGCCCTATTCCATTTAATATTGCTAACTCACCTATTTATTGTTTTCCATGCTAAACAACATTTAACTTGATGGTTAAATAAACAACTTGAACCAATTCCTATTTCTCCGGACTCCGGTTCCGATTAAATTGCTTTAAGTTGTTTCCTCTCGTTGCATCTTGCCATGTCATGCATATAAAATAGGATCATGCCGGATCTTTGCCGTAGAAGTATTGTTGCATCCGGTGTTTCTGTTAGTTCGTTGCTTCTTCCCGGATAGGACGTTGAGATGATGTGAGCAACGACAAGTTCTGCTACTTGCGGGATCTCAGGCAAGTATACTCACTGCTGCCAAATGGCTCCCTTTCATCACTTGTTACCGATACTTTCCGTTGTTCTTTTCTGCTAGCCCTAGTAGTTGTTTCTGTTACGAACTATCACATGAATCCTTTAACCCTGATATTGCCTCACCTCCACACCTATAACCATTGCTTGTTGCCCGTGTCTTACTAGCATGCTTAGGGTTGTTTGCTCGAGTCTGTTACCCGTACTTTCTGTTACTATTTCATTATCGTTTTGGGGGCTCGATGTTTAATCAATCAATCCTGTAATGTTATGGTTAAATAATAATTTTGATGATAAGGCACCGCAAGGAGGCCCTTTGTGGTTTTGAGGCCTGCTAGTGTCGACCCTAATAGGAAAGGGTCTTGTCTATGATCCATGATGAGCGCACTACCCGCATGTGGGAAGCGAGTATGGGCGCCCCCTCAATTTGACTCGATTCGCATCTCGTCCAAATCGCCTCATTTAGTTCGGGTTTTCCATTTGCTGCATGCATGATCTTGCGAGCCCTTGGTACCGGTGGAACTTTCGTAGTCGGCATATAGGGGGACACGTTCTTAGAGTGCTATGAGGGTCCATTTTCTCTGGGCTCGATTAGCCGTGCGCCCAGGTGCTTTGGGCTTGATGCGAAGAAGGGTTGGATTGTGTAGAGTACCTCGCTTGGTGGGGTGATCTCCCATTGGCGGGTTATTCTTGCGTGTACGGCTAAATTGGTGCAACCCTGCAGGGATAATCTTCTCGAGAAGCCGTGTTTTCCGCGGTTATGGATTACTTGGTGAAAGTACTGGCTAACAAGTACTCAGGACAACTTAAACATAATGATCAACCTTGTTACACCAACGATTAACAACTTGACTAGTAATAGGTTTATTCACACAATAACTTGATTCACCTCTAATACAACTGTGTGAGTTATCTCGGATTGCTTCTTCGGATAAGGGGCGAGATCCAGGATGGGTTTGTTTGGAGTTACTTTCAGGTGGTTACAATACTCGATCTTATCTCCTTTTGATAGCGGAAGTTGTAGTATCTCTCCGTAGTTGGTTAGTGCAGCCTGGTGTCGCTTATTTGTAATAACCCCTTCCTTTCGTTGATCCTAAAGTATTTGTATCTTGTGATGACTGGCTCGCCGGTATCTTGTGAGTATGGGGTTTTATCCCCCTTGCCAGTACTTAACCGTACTGACCCACGAATCCTTTTTCGTGGCTGCCTATTCAACATTGCAGTCAACAGGTTTGAAGTCTGACGACGTTAGCTTGGGAATCCCTCCGGCTTGGCCTGGGCAAGGGATTGGACGCTCTCGGTTATCTTCAGGACTCTTTGTCCAATTTGTATCTTGTCCGTAGCGGACGTTTTGTTTCTTCCGCTGTTATTTGGATCTTTGTAATGTATCAGTTGTAACCCTGGCTCGTTTGAGTCATCTTGTATCTATCTGTTTCTGTTGTAATTGTGGAATATTCGTGAACTGTTGTAATGTTATCATAAGTGGCAACCTGGAATCGGTTATTATGTGGATTTTGGCGGGAATGCTGGAATCTGCATAGTGCCCGATCTAGTTAATAAAAATTACAGAAAAATTAGTTTAGGCTTGTTAGGTAATTAGAAAACATATTCCAACTTTGGATTTCAAAAATTTGAGATTTTAAAATTAGGTTTGCATTTGAAATTAAATTGAAAGCATTTCTAAATATTAAACACAATATTAAACAACAATTTTTAATAGGGTTC
The DNA here is from genome assembly GCA_028641055.1 of Alopecurus myosuroides. Classification (NCBI taxonomy): domain Eukaryota; kingdom Viridiplantae; phylum Streptophyta; class Magnoliopsida; order Poales; family Poaceae; genus Alopecurus; species Alopecurus myosuroides. The sequence continues at coordinate 22,433 of JAPCYS010003322.1, read as the reverse complement.
ACCCTAAGGAATATGTGTTTAAAGATTGCAATGGTTGAGTGATTTTCATGTATTCAAATAGTTACTGATTTGAAATTCATTTGGTTTGAATTTTTTCCCTTTGGCCTTTCCCCCTCAAGCCCAGCAGCCCCCCCACGTCATCTTCTACCTCCCTGTACGACAGCAGCTCCTCCACACGATCATCTCCTCTCCGCTCGATTCTCTGCCGTACGAGCTCACTCACCCCATAAAACAGCACCCACCTTCCCCCTCTGTAACCCTAGGCCGCACATCTCCCTCTCCCTAACCCTAGCGCCGTGGCGCCCTCCTCTTCCTCTAACCCGATCTCCCTCTTGCTCTGTTTCTCTGAACTTCGATATGCTTCCATGGCGGTTCTTGGGGGGCGTGGTGGTCGCAGGGGGCTGTCCCAGGAGCCCACGGCGGGAATGGGAACCTCCCCGGTGCCCTCCCTCCTCCACCACTCGGTGGGCACCGGGAGGCACCATAGCTCCGCCGCCGTCCCCAAGTCGCCGGCGTTCGCCCCTGCCTGCTGTCCCTGTTCGCCCTGCACTCGACCCGATCGCTGCTTCCAATCGCTGCCAGGTGAGAACCTCTTCCCTCTCGCTCGCCTCTCTCCCTCTCCTCTTCTCCTCACGCACAGGCCCCCACGGCGAGCAGCCGCTGCCGGAGATCCCCAGCGATCTGGTTCTGTCCGCCCCCAAGGTACAGTACGTGCAGTTTTATGTTTCAGAGAAAGATCCCGCGAAACGCCACCTTAAGCCCCACGACTCCCCCTTCTATCACAACTCAATCATCACCGCACTGGTTCTGTACTCAGCGCGCGCAGCAGGAGGTGGTGGGATCGAATCCCAGCCCCCCACTATTTTCTGCTCAATTTTCGTTTAAATTCAGTTAACCCCAAACAGCTAGCCCCCTTCTCTGTCACAAGATCAGCTCCACCCCACTGGTTGGTTCCCCTGCGCCCCAACCATAGCTCCTGGGTTCGAGTCCCCCTCCCAACCATTAACCCAAAACTTTTTATTTTCATTTGTTTTGTCACAACACTTCACAGAAATCACAACCAAGTCCTTGTAAATTATATCTAGATCCCTGAAAAATATTTCCTAAGTCCCTAGTGCACTAAAAATGGCAGATTTACCCCAAATTTTGTAAATAGCATAATAAAATCATTTTAACTCCAAATCCAACATTTTTTATATGTTTTCAGTACCAAATTAAATGATCTATCCAAATATAAATTTTTTTTACTGTTTTGAATATTTTAAATTGGTGCAATATTTGAAAACTTGTCAAATTCACTTAAACTTGCAAAATTCATAACTTGTTCATAAAAATTCCAAATTTCACAAACCAAATATGTTTTCCAATCAATTTTTCATCTACTTTCCAAATATAAATTTTGTTTGCTGTTTTGAATAATTTAAATTGCTGAAAACAACTGTTTCTTGTTTATTGCATTTAAAATTGCCAAAATCATAACTTGCTCAAAATAAAATAATTTTGAACATGCAAAATATGTTTTCAAACCATCAAAGTGTGAACTTTTCAAATATGAATTTGAATTTATGTTTTGAACAAATAAAATTCAAATAATATTCAAACTTGTTTTGAATCCATTTAAAACTTGTTTAATATTGTTTAATTCATAATTAAATTATCCTAATTCCAATTTCAATATTGTCGCACCCTGATTTCTAGGGGATACTCACCGTACAAACTGGATAGCAGATGCTTGGATTATGGGGCATAACTGCTCCCACGTCCCAGCTTCCTGGTAGGCCTGCGCTTATGCGCGACAACACAAGCCCTGCTATTCCATCGTCGATGTAAACTATCCACTAGAGATCAAAGGCACTTCCGTCGACGTACTTCAAACCATACACACATGGTACGTCAACGGCGTTGAACAACTGATATCACAACAGATCTCTACGACACAAAAGAGTGAAATAAGTTGCAAATAGCTCTCATTAGAGCAGAGATAGCAAATACAATCATTCAGAGGGCACATGCCCCAACAATACATCATTACATCACAGCGGAAGCATTCAACATGTCTGAGTACAGACAAGATCCAAATAGGCCTAAGAGGCCGGAAACGAAAAGACGGAGCCCATCCACGAAGTCTCGGATCCTGCCGGGTCCGCTATCTACTCGTCAGCAGTCTCGTCGTCATACTCCACGTAGTAGCCACCATGTAGATCCTCGGAAACGTCGTCTGCGTAAACCACAGCCCCAAAGGGTCAGTACACCAACGTACTGGCAAGCAAGACTCACAGTTCACCAAAGTGTAACCCGTCAACACCAAGCACAGATGCCTTGGGTTCAACGGAAGAGAGGGATATAAAAGATGCTGCAACTGGCTGCGCTAACCAACTACAGAGAACTACAACTTCCAACTAACAGAAAGGGGATAAGATCGAGTGTTGTAACCAACTGAAAGATAACTTCAAACAAACCCATCCTCGATCTCGCCCCTTATCCAAAGAAGCAATCCGAGGATAACTCACGCAGTTGTATTAAAAGTGAATCAAGTTATTATGTCATCAACCTATTACTAGTCAAGTTATTAATCATTGCGTGTAACATGTTTGATCATTATGTTTAAGTTGCCCTGAGTACTTGTTAGCCAGTACTTTCACCAAGTAATCCATAACCGCGGAAAACACGGCTTCTCGAGAAGATTATCCCTGCAGGGTTGCACCAATTTAGCCGTACACGCAAGAATAACCCGCCAGATGGGGAGCTAACCCACCAAGCGAGGTACTCTACACAACTCAACTCTTCTTCGCATCAAGCCCAAAGAACCTTGGGCGCACGGCTAATCGAGCCCAGAAGAAAATGGACCCTCATAGCACTCTAAGAACGTGTCCCCCTATATGCCGACTACGAAAGTTCCACCCGGGTACCAAGGGCTCGCAAGATCATGCATGCAGCAAATGGAAAACCCGAACTAAATGAGGCGATTTGGACGAGATGCGAATCGAGTCAAATTGAGGGGGGCGCCCATACTCGCTTCCCACATGCGGGTAGTGCGCTCATCATGGATCAGTAGACAAGACCCTTTTCCTATTAGGGTCGACACTAGCAGGCCTCAAAACCACAAAGGGCCTCCTGCCGGTGCCTTATCAGCAAATTATTATTTAGTCATATCATTAGCATGATTGATTGATTAAACATCGAGCCCCACAACGTAACAGAAATAGTAACAGAACGTAACGGGTAATAGACTCGAGCACAACAACCTAAGCATGCTAGTAAGACACTGGCTCAAACAATGGGTTGTAGGAAGGGAGATGAGGCAATGTCAGGTTTAAGGGATTCATGTGATAGGTTCGTAACAGAACAACTACTACTAAGGCTAGCAGAAAAGAACAACGGAAAGTATCGGTAACCAATGTTGAAAGGAACACAGTGGTTCATGTGAGTGATAACTTGCCTGGAAACCCAGTAGCCTGGTACTGAGCTAACTCCTTAGAAGGGGTGTCGTAAGGATCGTCGGTCTCAACGTCGTCGTTTATCCGAGAAGAAGCAAACAAACAAGGCAGAAATATAAACAATCATTATCATCGCATTGTGCACAATCAAAGATGATGCATGTCAAGTTAATGGTTGCATCAAATAAACTAGTTGACAAGATAGAAACAGGATTAAATGGACCCATATGCAATTGGATTGCATCTGGAAAGCCCATGAATTATGGTGGAATTAATTGTTTTACAACTAATCATTATATGAAAGTGGATTAGCATGATGCATGGATGAGGAAAACAGAAAAATAACAACAATAGAACCAAATGGAAATATGGTTTAACAAGTTTGGAAATTCATTCATTAAGTTTTGGAATTTTGGTTACTTAAAGGTGTCACACAAGCATTTGTTGTTTTCACCACTTTTAATTGTTCAGAATAGATAACAAAGTTTATAATTGAAAAGAAAACAAGATTTTAGTTGGAATACATGTTTCACTTGTTGAAAAAGGATGTCAAATGAATTATTTATGAATTAAACAAGTGTAAGCAAGAATTAAATGAATTTAATTCAAACATGAACTTATTTGAATTTTTATTTGTTCAAAACATTAAGTGAGATTCATATTTGCAAAGTTTATACTTTTGTGGTTGGAAAACATATTTTATATGTCCCAAAAGAATTTGTTTTGATCAAGTTATGAAATTACCAATTTTAAATGAATTAAACAAGGTTTAAATTATTTAACCAATTTTAATTATTCAAAACAGAAAAAAAAGTTTATATTTGGAAAGAGGGTTTAATTTTGCATGGAAAACATATTTCATTTGTGGAAATTGGATTTAAAATGAGCAAGTTATTATTTTGGCAATTTTAAATGCAATAAACAAGAAACAATTGTTTTCAGCAATTTAAATTATTCAAAACAGCAAACAAAATTTATATTTGGAAAGTACATGAAAAATTGATTGGAAAACATATTTGGTTTGTGAAATTTGGAATTTTTATGAACAAGTTATGAATTTTGCAAGTTTAAGTGAATTTGACAAGTTTTCAAATATTGCACCAATTTAAAATATTCAAAACAGTAAACAAATTTTATATTTGGATAGATCATTTAATTTGGTACTGAAAACATATAAAATTTTTTGGATTTGGAGTTAAAATGATTTTATTATGCTATTTACAAAATTTGGGGTAAATCTGCCATTTTTAGTGCACTAGGGACTTAGGAAATATTTTTCAGGGATCTAGATATAATTTACAAGGACTTGGTTGTGATTTCTATGAAGTGTTGTGACAAAACAAATGAAAATAAAAAGTTTTGGGTTAATGGTTGGGAGGGGGACTCGAACCCAGGAGCTATGGTTGGGGCGCAGGGGAACCAACCAGTGGGGTGGAGCTGATCTTGTGACAGAGAAGGGGGCTAGCTGTTTGGGGTTAACTGAATTTAAACGAAAATTGAGCAGAAAATAGTGGGGGGGCTGGGATTCGATCCCACCACCTCCTGCTGCGCGCGCTGAGTACAGAACCAGTGCGGTGATGATTGAGTTGTGATAGAAGGGGGAGTCGTGGGGGCTTAAGGTGGCGTTTCGCGGGATCTTTCTCTGAAACATAAAACTGCACGTACTGGACCTTGGGGGCGGACAGAACCAGATCGCTGGGGATCTCCGGCAGCGGCTGCTCGCCGTGGGGGCCTGGTGCGTGAGGAGAAGAGGGAGAGGGGAGAGAGGCGAGCGAGAGGGAAGGAGGTTCTCACCTGGCAGGGATTGGAAGCAGGCGATCGGGTCGAGTGCAGGGCGAACAGGGACAGCAGGCAGGGGCGAACGCCGGCGACTTGGGGACGGAGGCGGAGCTATGGTGCCTCCCGGTGCCCACCGAGTGGTGGAGGAGGGAGAGGGCACCGGGGAGGTTCCATTCCCGCCGTGGGGAGCTCCTGGGACAGCCCCCTGCGACCACCACGCCCCCCACAAGAACCGGCCATGGAAGCATATCGAAGTTCAGAGAACAGAGCAGAGGGAGATCGGGTTAGAGGAAGAGGAGGGCGCCGCGGCGCTAGGGTTAGGGAGAGGGGAGAGTGCGGCCTAGGGTTACAGAGGGAGAAGGTGGGTGCTGTTTTATGGGGGTGAGTGAGCTCGTACGGCAGAGAATCGAGCGGAGGAGGAGATGATCGTGTGGAGGAGCTGCTGTCGTACAGGGAGGTAGAAGATGACGTGGGGGGGCTGCTGGGCTTGAGGGGAAAGGCCAAAGGGAAAAAATTAGATGGGCTAGGAGAGAAAAGTGGGCCTGCTGCACTCTCTCTCCCTTTATTATTAATGGATTTCTGTTTTTTTTTGTACCAACTAGAAAATGGAAGCAAGAGTTAGGTTTTGAGTTTTTACAAATTTGGAAAAATTCATGTGAGTGTATTAGGTCAACATCCACCAAATGTCAACTTTGGTTTTTGAAATACTCAAAATTTATTTGCTGTTTTGTGAGTTGGTTTGAATTGGAAGAATTTGGGTAAATAATGAATTAATATTTAAAACAAGGATGTTAATAGGGTGAACCCTATTGATTAAATAGAGCAAATGTGTTTATAAATTGTTTGGTATTTTTATAATTTCAAATGAGGTGCTGATTTGAAGAATTGCTTTGAATTTGAAACCAAGTTGGATTTAATTAATTGAAATAATACCACCATTTTATTAGTTGAACAAACATGGACTAAATGGAAACAATAGATTAGATAGTTTTGGTAATTTTCATAATATTCCAATTGAGTGTTGTTTATACAATGTATTGAATTTTTTGAATGTGATTTGGAAACAATTGATTGCTTAAAACCATTAACTTAACAAGTGAGCATTTTGGAATAAAAGGAAAACAATTTGGTTGTTTTTATTTGAAATAACATTTTGGAAATTGTAACATCACAAGGATGAAACAAAAGGTTTGAAATTTGAGTTGAAATTCAAATAGAAAACAAAGGAAAACAAAGGAAAACAGTTGGAAAACAAATGAAAATAGAGGAAAACAAATGGAAAACAAACAAAACAAATGCAATCAACATGATGCCATGATGCAAAACATAAAATAACAGAGAGCAAACATTCTAAAGGCTATTTTTCAGACTTGGGGTGTTACAAAATGGTTTGTGACGCCCCGAGATCGGGCACTATGCAGATTCCAGCATTCCCGCCAAAATCCACATAATAACCGATTCCAGGTTGCCACTTATGATAACATTACAACAGTTCACGAATATTCCACAATTACAACAGAAACAGATAGATACAAGATGACTCAAACGAGCCAGGGTTACAACTGATACATTACAAAGATCCAAATAACAGCGGAAGAAACAAACGTCCGGCTACGGACAAGATACAAATTGGACTAAGAGTCCTGAAGATAACCGAGAGCGTCCAATCCCTGCCCAGGCCAAGCCGGAGGGATTCCCAAGCTAACGTCGTCAGACTTCAAACCTGTTGACTGCAATGTTGAATATGCAGCCACGAAAAAGGATTCGTGGGTCAGTACGGTTAAGTACTGGCAAGGGGGATAAAACCCATACTCACAAGATACCGGCGTAGCCAGTCATCACAAGATACAAAAACTTTAGGATCAACGGAAAGGAAGGGGTTATTGCAAATAAGCGACAGCAGGCTGCACTAACCAACTACGGAGAGATACTACAACTTACGGCTATCAGAAAGGAGATAAGATCGAGTATTGTAACCACCTGAAAGTAACTCCAAACAAACCCATCCTGGATCTCGCCCCTTATCCGAAGAAGCAATCCGAGGATAACTCACACAGTTGTATTAGAGGTGAATCAAGTTATTGTGTGAATAAACCTATTACTAGTCAAGTTGTTAATCGTTGGGTGTAACATGGTTGATCATTATGTTTAAGTTGTCCTGAGTACTTGTTAGCCAGTACTTTCACCAAGTAATCCATAACCGCGGAAAACACGGCTTCTCGAGAAGATTATCCCTGCAGGGTTGCACCAATTTAGCCGTACACGCAAGAATAACCCGCCAGATGGGAGATCACCCCACCAAGCGAGGTACTCTACACAATCCAACCCTTCTTCGCATCAAGCCCAAAGCACCTTGGGCGCACGGCTAATCGAGCCCAGAAGAAAATGGACCCTCATAGCACTCTAAGAACGTGTCCCCCTATATGCCGACTACGAAAGTTCCACCCGGGTACCAAGGGCTCGCAAGATCATGCATGCAGCAAATGGAAAACCCGAACTAAATGAGGCGATTTGGACGAGATGCGAATCGAGTCAAATTGAGGGGGGCGCCCATACTCGCTTCCCACATGCGGGTAGTGCGCTCATCATGGATCAGTAGACAAGACCCTTTTCCTATTAGGGTCGACACTAGCAGGCCTCAAAACCACAAAGGGCCTCCTGCCGGTGCCTTATCATCAAATTATTATTTAACCATAACATTAACAGGATTGATTGATTAACATCGAGCCCCCAGAACGATAATGAAATAGTAACAGAAAGTAACGGGTAACAGACTCGAGCAAAACAACCCTAAGCATGCTAGTAAGACACGGGCAACAAGCAATGGTTATAGGTGTGGAGGTGAGGCAATATCAGGGTTAAAGGATTCATGTGATAGGTTCGTAACAGAAACAACTACTACTAGGGCTAGCAGAAAAGAACAACGGAAAGTATCGGTAACAAGTGATGAAAGGCAGCCATTTGGCAGCAGGTGAGTATACTTGCCTGAGATCCCGCAAGGTAGCAGAACTTGTCGTTGCTCACATCATCTCAACGTCCTATCCGGGAAGAAGCAACGAACTAACAGAAACACCGGATGCAACAATTACTTCTACGGCAAAGATCCGGCATGATCCTATTTTATATGCATGACATGGCAAGATGCAACGGAGAGGAAACAACTTAAGCAATTTAATCGGAACCAGAGTCCGGAGAAATAGGAATTGGTTCAAGTTGTTTATTTAACCATCAAGTTAAATGTTGTTTAGCATGGAAAACAATAAATAGGTGAGTTAGCAATATTAAATGGAATAGGGCAACAATTGAATTAAATACCCCAACACATTCCATATTTATTTATTAGGTGAACATACATAACACTACTACAAATGCAACATGCAAGGTGCAAACATGAACATGGATTGCATGAGCAGATTAAGTGCATTTTTCTGGTATGAAAACATATTTTATTTGTTGGATTTGGAATTAAAATGAGCAAGTTATCAAATTAGCAATTTTAATGCATTAATTAAGAAATAGTTGGTTTCAGCAATTTAATTTATTCAAAATAGAAAACAAAGTTTATATTTGCAAAGTTTAGAGAATTTTGATTGGAAAACATATTTTACTTTTCAAATTTGGAGTTCAGATGAATTAGTTATGATTTATGCAATTAAATCAATTTAAATTGAGCCGGAAGCCCAACATTTAATTTAGGAGGTTCACGTTATTTATTTACCCACAAAGAATGCAATGCGGCACATGAATGAGATGACATTTTAATTATAGTTGATATGTTATAGAAAATAGGGCATAGGTATAGGGGTTTGGGTTCGTACGTTGGAAAGAGGATCTTCGGGTTCGGCGCCGGTGTCTTCGGGATGAAGAAGAAGAAGACGTCAAAGAGGGAGATAGACGGCGGCGAGGAAGGATGGAAAGTAGACGTTCTCGCGTCGTCGTTGAGGTAGTCGAAGTAGGCGTAGTCGACGTCTTCGGGTAGAGGAAGTAGTCGACGTCGGGGAAGTAGTCGAAGTAGTCGTTCTCGTTCCGGTGGTCGTTGTCGATCTTTTCATCGGGGTCCGAAGAGGAAGTAGGCGTTCGTTCTCAAACCACACGATCATCATCGTCGACGTATTCGTTCACCGTCCGGAGCCGGTGTAGTCGTAGTAGTCGTGGGCGAACCGTAACAACACCGTCTTCGGGGTCGGAGGCGAACCTGACGGTCCCGGTCTTCACGGCACGCACGAAGGCGGCCAACGCAAAGCGAACATGACGAAGGCGATGTAGTCGTTCACGGTTCGTCGAGGGAGTAGTCGTGGGTGTGGTTCGGTCCGAGGTTCTCGGTTCGGGGTAGCGGTACTTGTCGAAGATGATCTTGTCGTCGGAGTTCGGTTCAGGGAAGATCTTGGCGCGTCGGTAGCCGTCTGTGTCATCGTAGTCGTCCGGGCGCCGTTTCTGTTGGGTCGTTGGAGATCTTGTCGACGCCGGGGTTGTAGTCGTGCACTGCCGTCCCGCCCACGTCGACGAAGTTGCAGCCGTGTGTCGCCGTGGTTACCGTCGTCCCGTCGGCGACCGAAACCACCCACCAAAGTCGATGCCAGAGTTGCACGGCCGAAACCGAATCAGTCGCAAGAGCAACCACCACCACCAGGCCACCATTCCATCACCTCACCGCATCACACACACCATACCAGGAGACCGGAACGGCGAGGACAATGTCGAGGTTGCGGTCGTTGTACTGCCTTCGTTTGCGTCGTGGTGGGCACCCAGCAGCGGCGACATAGGGAGCACCCCACAGCGGCGCATCACCTGCGCCGAACCACCACCAGTAGCACCTTGTCACAACAACCACCGCAACGCACGAGTGAGGAGGCGAGGGCGCGGTCAAGCAGACGCTAGTGGTCGACCTGGAGCTGGAGTTGGTGGAGGCCGGTGGGAGAGCCGTGGGCGCCGTGGAGCAGTGGCCGGAGCAGAGGAGAGGGCACCTACCGGCGGACGACATGGAGGAGGGGCAAGGTAGATGAGGAGGACGGAGGAGGCAGTGGAGGCGCCATCCGCGCAGGGAGTAGCGGCGCCGGCCGCCGGAACGGAGGAGGGCGGCCGGAGAGGATGGGGGCGGCCGGAGCTCGGGGCCGTGGCCGGAGAGGAGGGAGGCGACGGCGTCCATGGAGGAGGTGAGGGATGGCGGAGGCCGGCCGGAACGGAGGAGAGGCGGAGCAGCGGTGGCGCCAGGGAAGGCCGCCGGCGGCCGGGACAGCTGGGCGGCGGCGGCAGGAGGAAGGGGACGAGGATGGGAAGGAGAGCGAGCAGGGATCGATCGATCCCTTGCCCTCTCGTGCGTGCGGGCTGGGGGGCTGCGTGGTGCGTGCGTTGAGATGTGTGTTGTGTGGTGTGCGTGCGTGAGGTGTGTTGTGTGCGTGTGTTTCCTGGGTGTGGTGTTGTGTGCGGTTGGGGCTATGGTGGGCTTAGGGTTAGGTTTGGGATGGGGGATAGTAGGTGGGCTGGCTGGCCCATTGCGGCTAGCTGGCCTGCCTCTCCCCAAAACATTTTTTTTTTCTTTTCTTTCATTTTATTACTTTCAAAAAAAGAAAAGAAAGGGTTTAGGGATTTAGAGAACAAATTTTAACCATTTAAAATATTGTAGAATTTTTTTTTTCAATCGATGCCATGTGATATGATGCATGACGATGCAAAAGAGAAAACAACAACCAAACTAATTGGGGGAAACCCCGGGCGTTACACGGGGCCTCACCGACGTCGGATTCTCTCTCGCGGGTTCCAGGACTGCTCACACCCCGAAACTCCCGGATCTGACGTAACGGGGGGAATCTTGCAAGTAGGTGGGCCCTACCATTGTCAAGGGTGTTCCTTGGGCCTAAAATGACACAACCAAGCAACTAGTTCCACTTTGCTGCCCACTTCCGGCTCACGCAGAGGGGGCTGGACGCCGGTTCCGTCTTTTTTACACCGGGGCTAGTGTATCTCCGGAGAGGGGACCCGGAGCGTCGGGATCCCACCTAAACCAATGTTTTGCCATGCCATGTGTGTTAGATTGTATCATGGGTGTTGGGTGCCAAAGATACCATCACTCTCTGTGTCGGGGCCTCACCGACGTCGGATTCTCTCTCGCGGGTTCCAGGACTGCTCACACCCCGAAACTCCCGGATCTGACGTAGCGGGGGGAATCTTGCAAGTAGGTGGGCCCTACCATTGTCAATGGTGTTCCTTGGGCCTAACATGACACAACCAAGCAACTAGTTCCACTTTGCTACCCACTTCCGGCTCACGCAGAGGGGCTGGACGCCGGTTCCGTCTTTTTCTACACCGGGGCTAGTGTATCTCCGGAGAGGGGACCCGGAGCGTCGGGATCCCACCTAAACCAATGTTTTGACATGCCATGTGTGTTAGATTGTATCATGGGTGTTGGGTGCCAAAGATACCATCACTCTCTGTGCCGGGCCTCACCGACGTCGGATTCTCTCTCGCGGGTTCCAGGACTGCTCACACCCGAAACTCCCGGATCTGACGTAACGGGGGGAATCTTGCAAGTAGGTGGGCCCTACCATTGTCAAGGGTGTTCCTTGGGCCTAACATGACACAACCAAGCAACTAGTTCCACTTTGCTACCCACTTCCGGCTCACGCAGAGGGGGCTAGACGCAGGTTCCGTCTTTTTCTACACCGGGGCTAGTGTATCTCCGGAGAGGGGACCCGGAGCGTCGGGATCCCACCTAAACCAATGTTTTGCCATGCCATGTGTGTTAGATTGTATCATGGGTGTTGGGTGCCAAAGATACCATCACTCTCTGTGCCGGGGCCTCACCGACGTCGGATTCTCTCTCGCGGGTTCCAGGACTGCTCACACCCCGAAACTCCCGGATCTGACGTAACGGGGGGAATCTTGCAAGTAGGTGGGCCCTACCATTGTCAAGGGTGTTCCTTGGGCCTAACATGACACAACCAAGCAACTAGTTCCACTTTGCTACCCACTTCCGGCTCACGCAGAGGGGGCTGGACGCCGGTTCCGTCTTTTTTACACCGGGGCTAGTGTATCTCCGGAGAGGGGACCCGGAGCGTCGGATCCCACCTAAACCAATGTTTTGACATGCCATGTGTGTTAGATTGTATCATGGGTGTTGGGTGCCAAAGATACCATCACTCTCTGTGCCGGGGCCTCACCGACGTCGGATTCTCTCTCGCAGGTTCCAGGACTGCTCACACCCCGAAACTCCCGGATCTGACGTAACGGGGGGAATCTTGAAAGTAGGTGGGCCCTACCATTGTCAAGGGTGTTCCTTGGGCCTAACATGACACAACCAAGCAACTAGTTCCACTTTGCTACCCACTTCCGGCTCACGCAGAGGGGGCTAGACGCAGGTTCCGTCTTTTCTACACCGGGGCTAGTGTATCTCCGGAGAGGGGACCCGGAGCGTCAGGATCCCACCTAAACCAATGTTTTGCCATGCCATGTGTTTTAGATTGTATCATGGGTGTTGGGTGCCAAAGATACCATCACTCTCTGTGCCGGGGCCTCACCGACGTCGGATTCTCTCTCGCGGGTTCCAGGTCTGCTCACACCCCGAAACTCCCGGATCTGACGTAACGGGGGGAATCTTGCAAGTAGGTGGGCCCTACCATTGTCAAGGGTGTTCCTTGGGCCTAAAATGACACAACCAAGCAACTAGTTCCACTTTGCTACCCACTTCCGGCTCACGCAGAGGGGGCTGGATGCCGGTTCCGTCTTTTTCTACACCGGGGCTAGTGTATCTCCGGAGAGGGGACCCGGAGCTTCGGGATCCCACCTAAACCAATGTTTTGACATGCCATGTGTGTTAGATTGTATCATGGGTGTTGGGTGCCAAAGATACCATCACTCTCTGTGCCGGGGCCTCACCGACGTCGGATTCTCTCTCGCGGGTTCCAGGACTGCTCACACCCCGAAACTCCCGGATCTGACGTAACGGGGGGAATCTTGCAAGTATGTGGGGCCTACCATTGTCAAGGGTGTTCCTTGGGCCTAAAATGACACAACCAAGCAACTAGTTCCACTTTGCTACCCACTTCCGGCTCACGCAGAGGGGGCTAGACGCAGGTTCCGTCTTTTTCTACACCGGGGCTAGTGTATCTCCGGAGAGGGGACCCGGAGCGTCGGATCCCACCTAAACCAATGTTTTGACATGCCATGTGTGTTAGATTGTATCATGGGTGTTGGGTGCCAAAGATACCATCACTCTCTGTGCCGGGCCTCACCGACGTCGGATTCTGTCTCGCGGGTTCCAGGACTGCTCACACCCCGAAACTCCCGGATCTGACGTAACGGGGGAATCTTGCAAGTAGGTGGGCCCTACCATTGTCAAGGGTGTTCCTTGGGCCTAACATGACACAACCAAGCAACTAGTTCCACTTTGCTACCCACTTCCGGCTCACGCAGAGGGGGCTAGACGCAGGTTCCGTCTTTTTCTACACCGGGGCTAGTGTATCTCCGGAGAGGGGACCCGGAGCGTCGGGATCCCACCTAAACCAATGTTTTGCCATGCCATGTGTGTTAGATTGTATCATGGGTATTGGGTGCCAAAGATACCATCACTCTCTGTGCCGGGGCCTCACCGACGTCGGATTCTCTCTCGCGGGTTCCAGGACTGCTCACACCCCGAAACTCCCGGATCTGACGTAACGGGGGGAATCTTGCAAGTAGTTGGGCCCTACCATTGTCAAGGGTGTTCCTTGGGCCTAACATGACACAACCAAGCAACTAGTTCCACTTTGCTACCCACTTCCGGCTCACGCAGAGGGGGCTGGACGCCGGTTCCGTCTTTTTCTACACCGGGGCTAGTGTATCTCCGGAGAGGGGACCCGGAGCGTCGGGATCCCACCTAAACCAATGTTTTGACATGCCATGTGTGTTAGATTGTATCATGGGTGTTGGGTGCCAAAGATACCATCACTCTCTGTGCGGGGCCTCACCGACGTCGGATTCTGTCTCGCGGGTTCCAGGACTGCTCACACCCGAAACTCCCGGATCTGACGTAACGGGGGGAATCTTGCAAGTAGGTGGGCCCTACCATTGTCAAGGGTGTTCCTTGGGCCTAACATGACACAACCAAGCAACTAGTTCCACTTTGCTACCCACTTCCGGCTCACGCAGAGGGGGCTAGACGCAGGTTCCGTCTTTTTCTACACCGGGGCTAGTGTATCTCCGGAGAGGGGACCCGGAGCGTCGGGATCCCACCTAAACCAATGTTTTGCCATGCCATGTGTGTTAGATTGTATCATGGGTATTGGGTGCCAAAGATACCATCACTCTCTGTGCCGGGCCTCACCGACGTCGGATTCTCTCTCGCGGGTTCCAGGACTGCTCACAACCCCGAAACTCCGGATCTGACGTAACGGGGGGAATCTTGCAAGTAGTTGGGCCCTACCATTGTCAAGGGTGTTCCTTGGGCCTAACATGACACAACCAAGCAACTAGTTCCACTTTGCTACCCACTTCCGGCTCACGCAGAGGGGGCTGGACGCCGGTTCCGTCTTTTTCTACACCGGGGCTAGTGTATCTCCGGAGAGGGGACCCGGAGCTTCGGGATCCCACCTAAACCAATGTTTTGACATGCCATGTGTGTTAGATTGTATCATGGGTGTTGGGTGCCAAAGATACCATCACTCTCTGTGCCGGGGCCTCACCGGCGTCGGATTCTCTCTCGCGGGTTCCAGGACTGCTCACACCCCGAAACTCCCGGATCTGACGTAACGGGGGGAATCTTGCAAGTATGTGGGCCCTACCATTGTCAAGGGTGTTCCTTGGGCCTAACATGACACAACCAAGCAACTAGTTCCACTTTGCTACCCACTTCCGGCTCACGCAGAGGGGGCTAGACGCAGGTTCGTCTTTTTCTACACCGGGGCTAGTGTATCTCCGGAGAGGGGACCCGGAGCGTCGGGATCCCACCTAAACCAATGTTTTGACATGCCATGTGTGTTATATTGTATCATGGGTGTTGGGTGCCAAATATACCATCACTCTCTGTGCCGGGGCCTCACCGACGCCAGATTCTCTCTCGCGGGTTCCAGGACTGCTCACACCCCGAAACTCCCAGATCTGACGTAACGGGGGGAATCTTGCAAGTAGGTGGGCCCTACCATTGTCAAGGGTGTTCCTTGGGCCTAACATGACACAACAAGCAACTAGTTCCACTTTGCTACCCACTTCCGGCTCACGCAGAGGGGCTGGACGTCGGTTCCGTCTTTTTCTACACCGGGGCTAGTGTATCTCCGGAGAGGGGACCCGGAGCGTCGGGATCCCACCTAAACCAATGTTTTGACATGCCATCTGTGTTAGATTGTATCATGGGTGTTGGGTGCCAAATATACCATCACTCTCTGTGCCGGGGCCTCACCGACGTCGGATTCTCTCTCGCGGGTTCCAGGACTGCTCACACCCCGAAACTCCCGGATCTGACGTAACGGGGGGAATCTTGCAAGTAGGTGGGGCCTACCATTGTCAAGGGTGTTCCTTGGGCCTAACATGACACAACCAAGCAACTAGTTCCACTTTGCTACCCACTTCCGGCTCACGCAGAGGGGGCTGGACGCCGGTTCCGTCTTTTTCTACACCGGGGCTAGTGTATCTCCGGAGAGGGGACCCGGAGCGTCGGGATCCCACCTAAACCAATGTTTTGTCATGCCATGTGTGTTAGATTGTATCATGGGTGTTGGGTGCCAAAGATACCATCACTCTCTGTGCCGGGGCCTCACCGACGTCGGATTCTCTCTCGCGGGTTCCAGGACTGCTCACACCCCGAAACTCCCGGATCTGACGTAACGGGGGGAATCTTGCAAGTAGGTGGGCCCTACCATTGTCAAGGGTGTTCCTTGGGCCTAAAATGACACAACCAAGCAACTAGTTCCACTTTGCTACCCACTTCCGGCTCACGCAGAGGGGGCTGGACGCAGGTTCCGTCTTTTTCTACACCGGGGCTAGTGTATCTCCGGAGAGGGGACCGGAGCGTCGGGATCCCACCTAAACCAATGTTTTGACATGCCATGTGTTTTAGATTGTATCATGGGTGTTGGGTGCCAAAGATACCATCACTCTCTGTGCCGGGGCCTCACCGACGTCGGATTCTCTCTCGCGGGTTCCAGGACTGCTCACACCCCGAAACTCCCGGATCTGACGTAACGGGGGGAATCTTGCAAGTAGGTGGGCCCTACCATTGTCAAGGGTGTTCCTTGGGCCTAACATGACACAACCAAGCAAATAGTTCCACTTTGCTACCCACTTCCGGCTCACGCAGAGGGGGCTGGACGCCGGTTCCGTCTTTTTCTACACCGGGGCTAGTGTATCTCCGGAGAGGGGACCCGGAGCGTCGGGATCCCACCTAAACCAATGTTTTGACATTCCATGTGTGTTAGATTGTATCATGGGTGGTGGGTGCCAAAGATACCATCACTCTCTGTGCCGGGGCCTCACCGACGTCGGATTCACTCTCGCGGGTTCCAGGACTGCTCACACCCCGAAACTCCCGGATCTGACGTAACGGGGGGAATCTTGCAAGTAGGTGGGCCCTACCATTGTCAAGGGTGTTACTTGGGCCTAACATAACACAACCAAGCAACTAGTTCCACTTTGCTACCCACTTCCGGCTCACGCAGAGGGGGCTAGACGCAGGTTCCGTCTTTTTCTACACCGGGGCTAGTGTATCTCCGGAGAGGGGACCCGGAGCGTCGGGATCCCACATAAACCAATGTTTTGCCATGCCATGTGTGTTATATTGTATCATGGGTGTTTGGTGCCAAAGATAGCATCACTCTCTGTGCCGGGGCCTCACCGACGTCGGATTCTCTCTCGCGGGTTCCAGGACTGCTCACACCCCGAAACTCCCGGATCTGACGTAACGGGGGGAATCTTGCAAGTAGGTGGGCCCTACCATTGTCAAGGGTGTTCCTTGTGCCTAAAATGACACAACCAAGCAACTACTTCCACTTTTCTACCCACTTTCGGCTCACGCAGAGGGGGCTGGACGCCGGTTCCGTCTTTTTCTACACCGGGGCTAGTGTATCTCCGGAGAGGGGACCCGGAGCGTCGGGATCCCACCTAAACCAATGTTTTGACATGCCATGTGTGTTAGATTGTATCATGGGTTTTGGGTGCCAAAGATACCATCACTCTCTGTGCCGGGGCCTCACCGAACGTCGGATTCTCTCTCGCGGGTTCCAGGACTGCTCACACCCCGAAACTCCCGGATCTGACGTAACGGGGGGAATCTTGCAAGTAGGTGGGCCCTACCATTGTCAAGGGTGTTCCTTGGGCCTAACATGACACAACCAAGCAACTAGTTCCACTTTGCTACCCACTTCCGCTCACGAGAGGGGCTGGACGCCGGTTCGTCTTTTTCTACACCGGGGCTAGTGTATCTCCGGAGAGGGGACCCGGAGCGTCGGGATCCCACCTAAAAATGTTTTGACATGCCATGTGTGTTAGATTGTATCATGGGTGTTGGGTGCCAAAGATACCATCACTCTCTGTGCCGGGGCTCACCGACGTCGGATTCTCTCTCGCGGGTTCCAGGACTGCTCACACCCCGAAACTCCTGGATCTGACGTAACGGGGGGGAATCTTGCAAGTAGGTGGCCCTACCATTGTCAAGGGTGTTCCTTGGGCCTAAAATGACACAACCAAGCAACTAGTTCCACTTTGCTACCCACTTCCGGCTCACGCAGAGGGGGCTGGACGCCGGTTCCGTCTTTTTCTACACCGGGGCTAGTGTATCTCCGAGAGGGGACCGGAGCGTCGGGATCCACCTAAACCAATGTTTTGACATGCCATGTGTGTTATATTGTATAATGGGTGTTGGGTGCCAAATATACATCACTCTCTGTGCCGGGGCCTCACCGACGTCGGATTCTCTCTGCGGGTTCCAGGACTGCTCACACCCCGAAACTCCCGGATCTGACGTGGGGGGAATCTTGCAAGTAGGTGGGCCTACCATTGTCAAGGGTGTTCCTTGGGCCTAACATGACACAACCAAGCAACTAGTTCCACTTTGCTACCCACTTCCGGCTCACGCAGAGGGGGCTGGACGCCGGTTCCGTCTTTTTCTACACCGGGGCTAGTGTATCTCCGGAGAGGGGACCCGGAGCGTCGGGATCCCACCTAAACAAATGTTTTGACATGCCATGTGTGTTAGAGTATCATGGGTGTTGGGTGCCAAAGATACCATCACTCTCTGTGCCGGGGCCTCACCGACGTCGGATTCTCTCGCGGGTTCCAGGACTGCTCACACCCCGAAACTCCCGGATCTGACGTAAATGGGGGAATCTTGCAAGTAGTGGTCCCTACCATTGTCAAGGGTGTTCCTTGGGCCTAACATGACACAACCAAGCAACTAGTTCCACTTTGCTACCCACTTCCGGCTCACGCAGAGGGGGCTGGACGCAGGTTCCGTCTTTTTCTACACCGGGGCTAGTGTATCTCCGGAGAGGGACCCGGAGCGTGGATCCCACCTAAACCAATGTTTTGACATGCCATGTGTGTTAGATTGTATCATGGGTGTTGGGTGCCAAAGATACCATCACTCTCTGTGCCGGGGCCTCACCGACGTCGGATTCTCTCTCGCGGGTTCCAGGACTGCTCACACCCCGAAACTCCCGATCTGACGTAACGGGGGAATCTTGCAAGTAGGTGGGCCCTACCATTGTCAAGGGTGTTCCTTGGGCCTACATGACACAACCAAGCAACTAGTTCCACTTTTCTACCCACATCCGGCTCACGCAGATGGGGCTGGACGCCGGTTCCGTCTTTTTCTACACCGGGGCTAGTGTATCTCCGGAGAGGGGACCCGGAGCGTCGGGATCCACCTAAACCAATGTTTTGACATTACATGTGTGTTAGATTGTATCATGGGTGGTGGGTGCCAAAGATACCATCACTCTCTATGGCCGGGGCCTCACCGACGTCGGATTCACTCTCGCGGGTTCCAGGACTGCTCACACCCGAAACTCCCGGATCTGACGTAACGGGGGGGGGAATCTTGCAAGTAGGTGGGCCCTACCATTGTTAAGGGTGTTCCTTGGGCCTAACATGACACAACCAAGCAACTAGTTCCACTTTGCTACCCACTTCCGGCTCACGCAGAGGGGGCTGGACGCCGTTCCGTCTTTTTCTACACCGGGCTAGTGTATCTCCGGAGAGGGGACCCGGAGCGTCGGATCCCACCTAAACCAATGTTTTGACATTCCATGTGTGTTAGATTGTATCATGGGTGGTGGGTGCCAAAGATACCATCACTCTCTGTGCCGGGGCCTCACCGACGTCGGATTCACTCTCGCGGGTTCCAGGACTGCTCACACCCCGAAACTCCCGGATCTGACGTAACGGGGGGAATCTGCAAGTAGGTGGGCCCTACCATTGTCAAGGGTGTTACTTGGGCCTAACATGACACAACCAAGCAACTAGTTCCATTTGCTACCACTTCCGGCTCACGCAGAGGGGGCTAGACGCAGGTTCCGTCTTTTTCTACACGGGGCTAGTGTATCTCCGGAGAGGGGACCGAGCGTCGGGATCCCACATAAACCAATGTTTTTGCCATGCCATGTGTGTTATATTGTATCATGGGTTTTGGTGCCAAAGATAGCATCACTCTGTGCCGGGGCCTCACCGACGTCGGATTCTCTCTCGCGGGGTTCCAGGACTGCTCACACCCCGAAACTCCCGGATCTGACGTAACGGGGGGGAATCTTGCAAGTAGGTGGGCCCTACCATTGTCAAGGGTGTTCCTTGGGCCTAACATGACACAACCAAGCAACTAGTTCCACTTTGCTACCCACTTTCGGCTCACGCAGAGGGGGCTGGACGCCGGTTCCGTCTTTTTCTACACCGGGCTAGTGTATCTCCGAGAGAGGGACCCGGAGCGTCGGGATCCACCTAACCAATGTTTTGACATCCATGTGTGTTAGATTGTATCATGGGTTTTGGTGCCAAAGATACCATCACTCTCTGTGCCGGGGCCTCACCGACGTCGGATTCTTCTCGCGGGTTCCAGGACTGCTCAACACCCCGAAACTCCCGGATCTGACGTAACGGGGGGGGAATCTTGCAAGTAGGTGGGACCTACCATTGTCAAGGGTGTTCCTTGGGCCTAACATGACACAACCAAGCAACTAGTTCCACTTTGCTACCCACTTCCGGCTCACGCAGAGGGGGCTGGACGCCGGTTCCGTCTTTTTCTACACCGGGCTAGTGTATCTCCGGAGAGGGGACCCGGAGCGTCGGGATCCCACCTAAACCAATGTTTTGACATGCCATGTGTGTTAGATTGTATCATGGGTGTTGGGTGCCAAAGATACCATCACTCTGTGCCGGGGCCTCACCGACGTCGGATTCTCTCGCGGGTTCCAGGACTGCTCACACCCCGAAACTCCTGGATCTGACGTAACGGGGGGAATCTTGCAAGTAGGTGGGCCCTACCATTGTCAAGGGTGTTCCTTGGGCCTAACATTGACACAACCAAGCAACTAGTTTCCACTTTGCTACCCACTTCCGGCTCACTGCAGAGGGGGCAGGACGCCGGTTCCGTCTTTTTCTACACCGGGGCTAGTGTATCTCCGGAGAGGGGACCCGGAGCGTCGGGATCCCACCTAAACCAATTTTTTGACAATGCCATGTGTGTTAGATTGTATAATGGGTGTTGGGTGCCAATATACCATCACTCTCTGTGCCGGGGCCTCACCGACGTCGGATTCTCTCTCGCGTGTTCCAGGACTGCTCACACCTCGAAACTCCCGGATCTGACGTAACGGGGGGAATCTTGCAAGTAGGTGGGCCCTACCATTGTCAAGGGTGTTCCTTGGGCCTAACATGACACAACCAAGCAACTAGTTCCACTTTGCTACCCACTTCCGGCTCACGCAGAGGGGGCTGGACGCCGGTTCCGTCTTTTTCTACACCGGGGCTAGTGTATCTCCGGAGGGGACCCGGAGCGTCGGGATCCCACATAAACCAATGTTTTGACATGCCATGTGTGTTAGATTGTATCATGGGTGTTGGGTGCCAAAGATACCATCACTCTCTGCCGGGGCCTCACCGACGTCGGATTCTCTCTCGCGGGTTCCAGGACTGCTCACCCCGAAACTCCCGGATCTGACGTAATGGTGGGGAATCTTGCAAGTAGGTGGGCCCTACCATTGTCAAGGGTGTTCCTTGGGCCTAACATGACACAACCAAGCAACTAGTTCCACTTTGCTACCCACTTCCGGCTCACGCAGAGGGGGCTGGACGCAGGTTCCGTCTTTTCTACACCGGGGCTAGTGTATCTCCGGAGAGGGGACCCGGAGCGTCGGGATCCCACCTAAACCAATGTTTTGACATGCATGTGTGTTAGATTGTATCATGGGTGTTGGGTGCCAAAGATACCATCACTCTCTGTGCCGGGGCCTCACCGAGTCGGATTCTCTCTCGCGGGTTCCAGGACTGCTCACACCCGAAACTCCCGGATCTGACGTAACGGGGGGAATCTTGCAAGTAGGTGGGCCCTACCATTGTCAAGGGTGTTCCTTGGGCCTAAACATGACCACAACCAAGCACTAAGTTCCACTTTCTACCCACTTCCGGCTCACGCAGAGGGGGCTGGACGCCGGTTCCGTCTTTTTCTACACGGGGCTAGTGTATCTCCGGAGAGGGGAACCCGGAGCGTCGGGATCCCACCCTAAACCAATGTTTTGACATTCATGTGTGTTAGATTTGTATCATTGTGGTGGGTGCCAAAGATACCATCACTCTCTGTGCCGGGGCCTCACCGACGTCGGATTCACTCTCGCGGGTTCCAGGACTGCTCACAAACCCCGAAACTCCCCGGATCTGACGTAACGGGGGGAAATCTTGCAAGTAGGTGGGCCCTACCATTGTCAGGGTGTTCCTTGGCCTAACAATGACACAACCAAGCAACTAGTTCCACTTTGCTACCCACTTCCGGCTCAGCAGAGGGGGGCTAGACGCAGGTTCCGTTTTTTCTACACCGGGGCTAGTGTATCTCCGGAGATGTGACCCGGAGCGTCGGGATCCCACATAAACCAATGTTTTGCCATGCCATGTGTGTTATATTGATCATGGGTGTTTGGTGCCAAAGATAGCATCACTCTCTGTGCCGGGGGCCTCACCGACGTCGGATTCTCTCTCGCGGGTTCCAGGACTGCTCACACCCCGAAACTCCCGGATCTGACGTAACGGGGGGAATCTTGCAAGTAGGTG